>JAMAHV010000038.1:0-11171 GCA_023627725.1 Cladosporium sp. D2B6 | reverse complement strand
CTCCGGATAGCTGTAAGCTCAATGATGCTAGGTCGATACTCGGCAGCAACCACGGTCAGGTGACATTCGTCAACTACGACCCGGTCGAGCTTCTGCTCTGCTACAAGCCTACGGGCGTACTTCATGAAGTCCTTCGACGAGACGGCCTCCGCGCTGACCAGTATTAGTGCTGCCTCCCGACTCTCGCCTGGCTGCCACTCTAGATGATCGATCTTCATCTCTCTTACACGCCGGAGCATGTCTCCGTGGAGTGAGACGAGCGGTACGATAAGTATTGTTACCCTAGCGTCAGGTAGGGTGCACGGAAGCATGAAAAGTAAGCTTTTCCCAGCTCCTGTGGGAAGGACAGCAACAACCTGCTCTGTCCAGGACATGATGGTAGTGAGGGCTTTCTCCTGCTCGCGGGACTTCCACCCTGCTTCTTTGTCGCCATACAGCTTCTTCAATCCCCCGAGGAGAGCTTCGCTCGACCAAGGCTTGCGAGGACGGTAGATTCCCTTGGCCACCCTCTTTGTCAGCCGAGACTCTTGTTCAGCCCTCCCGCGTTTCTTTCGCTTAAGGACTGTTTCTACGCCCCAGAAGTCCTGCCATAGCGTCGAAGCCTGTAGTCCCATTCGGACCTTACCATCCTATAAGTTGCTGAATACGGCTCCTGCCTGGTTGGCATAGGCTCGGTTCACTGTTCGCGTCTTGTGGTTTCGCTGGTCGGTCATGCTTCGGATGATCGGGTCTATCTCTTCTGCGTCTTCGTCGCTATCGTCTAGATCGAAGCACTCGATCTGACTAGCAAATTTTGTCTTGACAATCGCTACTGTAATCTGCCTCCAGTTTGCGACGTGGAGCCGCGGTATACACGCCCGAACACTTGCTTCTTCTAGGTAGCGACTTAGGTGACCTTCCGGCCACACCTTCCCATCCTTCTCCCAGAGGTACGGAGAGAGCAATGCTTTTGGCGATGCTTGTCGTAGGAACCTCTCTCGTAGTGGCAAGACATAGACGATGTAGTTAAGCAGTAGCTCGGCGATCGGGTTAGCGAGGAAGCGGACGTTCTCTTTATAGTTGCCCGTCTGTTGCTAGCCTTTGTGGTACTGGACGTATACCATGACACGGTCGAAGCGGATGATTATAGACCGTCGCCGCTACGTGTTACGATATGTCATTGAGAAGAACTCACTCTCCCGCACAGGTTGTCCGCCACTGATATAGATCAAGACGCTCAGTCGTTTCAAGAACTCTTGCACTGTAGCCTCGTAGCTAGCCATCGCGCTTTCCCTCCACGTATGACCACTAGGCGACCTAGTATCTTCGACGAGGAAGATGCGACATAGCTGATCGGACTGTTTGATGTTTGCCAGCAGAGCGCCATTGGCCTTCTTCAAAAGACCGGCGTTGTCTCTATGTTGAGTGAAGTTCCATCAAACAGTGTCGACGTTAACGCCGTCCTTTAGCATGCGAGGCTCTATCCGCCGAAGGCTCTTGAGGCCTAGCATGAGATCATCATATAGGAGCTGGCTACACCCCTGATACTCAGACTCGAGCAGAGATGGGATCTGGTCCATTCGCAACTCGGTGTTTTCGTATGTCAAGACCTGCTCGCTCTCGTCCCAGGAAGCCTCGTGGGTCCCGATGCTCGTGCCTGACACTCTAAACAGCAGTAGACGCCATCGGAGGATCTCTCCCATTGGCGTCTCCACAGTCTGCTGGAGATACTCGTCGCAGTAGGCTTTTACGAGTTTGAGCGTCTTGCCACAGCCTCGCTGCTCTTTCAGGGCGCTGTCGTAGAAGACCAGTAGTTGCACAATCCAAATGAGAGCAGAAAGGCTGCTGTTGAAGTTGCCGGGTTCCATCCAGCTCCGTGTCGATGGTTTGATGCTTAGCATAGCACAAAAGCTCAACAAAGGCGACTGGTAACGCCGAGCACCAGTGGTATGGCAGACGAGAAGCATCCACAGCTCTAGAAGTCGTTCCTTTAGTACGTTATCGTCGTCGTTGTCGTCGCAATCGTCATAGTCTTCGGTCCTGTTTGCACTTATCTGTCGCGCTAAGTCGCAGATCTCCCGCCATACTGCTAGCTGATTGTCTGTCGCCTCGATGATGTCTTCCGGCCTCTGGTCCTCGACATCGTCATCCGCATCGGCTGTCGGACTGAAATAGTACTCATCAGGGGCCGCAACCCTACTGAAGTACGACACGAATCGAAGCGCTGTCCCGAAATAGCTCGCGAGACTCTTCGGTCCTTTGTGTGGATCGAATGGTCTAGTCTTACCTGTCAAGTCGACTTGCGAAGGCTGGAAGCGGCTGAGGACGACTCGGCATTGGTAGGTCAGCATACAGTCGGGCCCGTCGAAGCATAGCCTATGGGCGTCTCGTAGTAGTGACTCCATTGCGTCGATGATCGTGCGGAGCTCAGTCTCGTCTCCAGGCGGAGGAACGGCGGTTGCCGTTCGGATCTCGTCCTTTCTGAGATTTCGTATGTGGTCGGCAATGCCTGTCTCTCTCAACCAAGGAACAACGGCAGAGACATGGTCGTCGAACCCGTGCACTCGATCCGCATCCTCGGCCGCATCGTTTTCCGCCTGTTGGATGTCATCTTCTTGGGTGTGGAAGAACTCTTCTACTCGATTTTTTCGCCGCACGCCGCCTTCCAAATCTATGCGGGCTACTTCGAAATATCTCTGCCAGCTGGAGGTTTTGAAAAATCGCTGACAAGCGTGGTTCTCTGTCCAGATTTTGTTTATTGCATGTAATTGCTTCGATCGAACGTCGCCTCCTCGCTTTTGTTGGTTCACCCATCCATGTTTCTCATAGCAGTGTTCACGCATCCCGCGTGGCGTGCGACATACATATGAGCAGACAGCGCTTTGGCATTCTTTCCCTTGACACTTGAGCCCGTCGAAAAAGGTCGGCAGACTAGCTATTGGAGGGTCGGTAGAAGCTGGGTAGATAACTTCTGCGTGAGTCCTCGCCAGTTCAGTCGTAGCTTCGATCTCTGAGATGATGTAGTTCCGCTGCTGAAGATCAATGCGCTTATGATAGGTTTGCAAATGCGTCTTGACCTGAAAAGGTACTACAGCGTATTGGCAACTTAGGCATATAAGTATGCGGTGCTTGTGGTCGATTTCGAAGAGGCGACGGAGCTCATCCATCTTCAGCTTCAGCGGAAAGCCGAATGATCTTACCAGTATCCTATGTGCGGGCACACCGCTTTTAAATGCCCTTCCATCAGAATATCTGCAACCCTATAGATACAGGGCGTAACAGTGCTACGTGGTATACTAACGCTTGTCTGTTTGTGTACATATATGCATTGTTGGGCTGAGTAACGCACCTGTAAACAGAAGTTGCGAGGATTGTTGTGGGGCGTACCCTGGTATCCGACGCTCAACTGGACTGCAAGGCGTAAAGATCATCATTTTACTGTCGCACCATCGTATCATATATATATTCAATATTTCGTACGCATCGAGACCGTATTTACCTCTTACGCGTATCGAAGACTGAGCCGATTTCGAATTTTTTTTGGCAAAGGAATCGACTCGGGCAGAGCAAAGGAATCGACTCGAGTGCTCGGATTCTAACCCTAAGTCTCTACCTACTTTCAAAAGAATCGACTCGATTCCTTTGTCTGCTAATGCTAGGAAAACTACGATCACAATGCTTATTCATCAAGATGATTTCAATACGTCAACAACCCCGACTCTAATCTTCGTCGGTCCAGATGCCTCCTTACAAGTCCTCGCACTCGACGCATCAGGCATCGAAGTCGCGCGTTCCAGCATACATGGAACGGAAAAGGACTACATCATATCGCGCGTACACCCCACCGGCCAACCCATCGCCATCAGAACATGCCCCCTGTCGCCATGGATAGGCGTCTCAAAACCAACAGTGCACGGAGCGGAAGCCAAAGCGGCATCGTACCAGTGATCTAGGCTTCCAGAGTGTGGCTTCTAGACTAACCGCTGTGTATAATCACGATAGCATACTTGCACTAGACTGATGAAGACAACAGTGAGGCGCCGTAATCTACAATGGCAGGGTTCGAAGCGGACGCTCGTCATTTCCGGACCACAGCGAGCAGCGCCATAACACGGACGGATAAGGGCGCGCAAACGCGGCGCGACTAGGCTTCGAGCATGAGAACAACCATGCAGCCGCCTCGATAGCGATACGCTCACTGACTCGTGCGCAGATCATCTAGCGGCTGTCTGCATCTCGATAAGGCCGTTTAGGCTACAACGCCACGAGCTCGATCAAACGATGTATCGATATGTCGTCTCGCGAGGGAAGTTTCTATCGCAAACAGTGAAGAACAGCAATAAAGTTGGGTACGCAGTCTGGCTTGCACATGTGTGGCACATGCGGGGAAGTCCCGCTTCGGGTTCCCTGTGGCTGGGTCGTGCCTGACACGTGACGGGTCTGACTTGGTGTGATTGGTGTCAAGGATGGTGCAGAGCTGCATATGCTAGCTAATATGTATGTGGTCGAGCTACAGAGACCGCGTCTGCCGTGCTAGCTGGGGGCAATCAGGTCCTGCCGCATTTTCGGGCGCATCGAGACCTCCTACCTGCATCTCAGTCGCATCATCACAGCGGAAAGTCCACAAAGGCGCTTATCTGCATGCATGTGGCGCCGCGTATCGCTGACAGCCCAAATCCGGTCGGTCGAATACCAACTATTGCCATCGAGGCGCTTGAGAACCGTCCAATACTTGATGAATCTGGCTCAGCCTTTGTTACAAGACATTATCCGACCGGCCAGTCTGCAATCATGGCGGTCGAGACCCACTGGTATAGTAAAGATTCAATTGGCGTGATCTTCCAGCACCACAGTTCCAGATTATGGTACCTATCTTTGCTGTGCCTGAGGTGTTACGTGTCACGTGTAGCAAGCCACGTACAGAAGTACAATGCCAAGGGATACAGTCGGACAGTCCGGCTGTATCCCTTGGCGTCACGTGCGGCGAGCCAGCTACAGGAGGATAATGCCAAGGGATACAGCTTGGCTGAGGAGGAGCTGTATCCCTTGGCATCACGTGAGATGAGCCATGCCGAGTATCGATCGCGTATATCTGGCTGCAGGATGCGTAGCGGGTGGAGGCGCGTAGCAGTAGAGCGCCTTGACCACCGCGCTTAGGCCCTATTCCAAAGCTGAAAGCGGGACGGGAAGCCAAACTGAAGCTGGGCTAGCAAAGAAACAGAGACAGTTCTTTTGTGTACTAAGTTAAGTCTGCAGCTGAACCCTGATAACCCTAAGCTTTGCATATTTTTTGAGGCTAAAAACCAAGTTCAATACTTCAAATATGAAAGTACACGTCCTTGTCCTAACAGAGAGTGCCTCCAAGTCGAGGCGAAATAATAAACACTCGAGGACACGAAGACGCGAATAGACGCGCTGACGCGCCAAAGTGGGCTCGTGACATGCGCTTGACCTGAATGGGAGGATGCAGCGGGGCCCGCTGAAATCAATGGACCCCGAGGCAGAATCATGTATTAGGCCCCTACGGATCCTATTGGCAAGGTCCAGCCCTTGGACTCTTGCCTATGCTTTCAGATCGCTCTTGTTCAAACTTGAGCGTTGCATACCAGTTCCAGAAGAACATCACAATGGAAAAGAACAGTATGATGACCAATGCTGCCAGAGACGCGACCATGGAAAACACAGTAAAGCCCCAACTCACGTCCTGGAATGCTAGATTCGACCCTAGGTGGCTTGTTGCTAAGCCAACCTGCATTGCAGTCAGTACAATCACCACATAGCCGAGTATAGCAGCCAGAAGCCCAAAGTTGTTGCGAAGGAGTTCGCTGTATGTACTGGGTGCTCCGATACGGCTGTACCCACGAAGAATGTAGCGTTTCTCATATCTATAGATCTTGTTCAATCGCCCGAGTCGGAGCTCGCCGTACCAGAACCTGGGATTGATAGTGTCGTACGTGCAGCTTTCCAAAACTTCGTGGACCCATTCCCGCCAATCATTCCATAGAAGTTCGGACGGCAGTAGTTTGTAAGCCTTGGCAATGTCGAAATCGCTCTCATATGCTATTAAAGAGCAGTAACTGTAGAGCAAACCACGCGCGCATGCGTTCAGCTCTGCGCGAACTTCATTGAGGTTTGCCGTGTCGGTGCTTCCCGCAACCAAATTTTCATTCCAGAAACTTTTGGCGAGCAAAAATTTGGGGAGCGGTTTAATGTAGATCCCCTTTGTTCCCCAAACCAAATGCAAGCCCATGTTTTCAGTCAGGATGATCTCACGGGACAAGACGAGCTGATGCCCAAGGTGACGGGCTGGCATTGGCCGGCCTGCTTTCCACAAGGAGGCATGGATGGCGTTCAATTTCTTCAACGAAAGTTCGTTCTCAAGGAAACGAAGATCCTTAGCCGGCGATGCTGGAGCGAAGAGATCATGATTGAGGCGGCGCGTTGTGGCTGGTAATAGAGCATCCAGTCCGGATGCAACGGCAATTAATTCTGTTTTGAAAGGTGCGGAATCTGACCGTGGTGCTGGCTGCTGCGCCATCGCCCATGTCTCTAAATTGAGAGCACAGAGCCACTGGATAGACTTGACCTTGAGAGTAACACGACCACCGAAGGCGCACCTCATATAAGTATTATGCAAAGAGCATCTGGCCAGATGAAAATAGCGGCGTGCCGACGGTCAGCGATTACGTGGCTTGGAATGCCCCGCTTAACGCGGGGCAGCTGACCAGGTCATCATCATGTGAAACACACATGATGGCCTGCAAGGCGCAGTCCCCACCCGCGTACATTGTAAATGCTGAGCGTGAAGGCGCAAGCAGACACATGAGACAGGTGAATTTTTGAACCATGATGGCAATACCTTACTATGTTTGTAAGGGGTGTGGATATCTTATCGCACTACCTGGATAGTGATGGGCGTCAGACTTTTGAAGGGCTTAAGCGGCCGATACATGCACGCAAATTGATGAGTGGGATGGAACGAGATTAACGCACCTTAAATTACATGGCGCCTTTGGCGCTAGGAACCTCGAACAAGGATCTTATCCTCGGTGCACAGTGTTACTCACGATGGAACTTAATCCAGCCGTTCTAGACCTCGTGCATAAGCGCCCGTGGCTGAGCTGCCGTGCTCCCGTGTCAACTGATGGCGAAAGCGCTTGCGGCGCGATACAGAACCCTGCCGGCGACTTCGATCTGCCGTTGCTCTGGACTCCCCTACTGAGTCACTACTACAAGCTTGCTTCGCATCCCCTCACATCATCAACCAAGATCTGTGCAGCTTATGCGATATCTTACGAATCATATCAGTATGATTCATGGCTCGACATACTCCACGCTTTCTGTGGATCGACCAGCTGCTGGTTGTGCCTTCGTCCTTCTGGTCATCTTGATCCTTCGGAAATACTGGAAGTCAACCACCCTTAGACAGACCACTGTCGAATCGAAAAGACAACCTCTATCAGATGAGTCTCGCGCTAAGCATTCGCCACGCAGCGTAACACTAGAATGCATCGAGTCTGGGCACTGCTGCGATGGAGATACAGACATCGATATCATAGCGGTCCACGGATTCGATACCCAAGCGCCGGAGACATGGACTTGGCGAGGACGTGATGGAAAGAATATCAATTGGCTCGAACATCCAGAAATGCTTCCGAAACTTGCAAGATCGGAAAAGGCTCGTATCCTCTGGTGCAATTGGCCAGCAGACCTACTCGAGCATCCGGACTACGTTGCAAAAACGATCGATGAGATTGCCCGAATCCTGCTCCAAGGCATCGTGGCTCGAAATGGCAGAAGAGACCGGCCGATCTTGTTCATAGCTTCTTGTCTCGGTGGTGTTGTTCTCATGAAAGCGTTGACAATGGCCAAAGAAGAAGAAGGATTTGCCAACATCGGGCAATCAACGAAAGGAATTGTGTTCCTTGCTACCCCATTTCGAGGCACAGCTTTTCAAGCTGTAGCCGCGTGGACGGTACCGAATCTTAGGCTTTACGCCTTTTTCAAGCATCAAGCCCTGAGTAAACTGCTAGCGTTTGTTGAAGGCCCAACCTATGATCTGCACAACCTTGTGCGAGGGTTTACCAGATGTGCTAAAGCACAACATCACGACTGGAAAATCCACTGCTTTTATGAGAAGGGAGTGACCCGACTTTGGAGAAAAGTTCTCAATTATCCAAGATGGTGGGACAAGTTTCTCCCAGCGGAGCCGGTACGTCGCACAGATAGGCTTGGCAGGGATCGAGAAGGCCATATGACAACCTCTCGAGCTTTCCAAAAAGATTCAATGCTGCATGCTGACTCACAGTAGCTTGTTGACTATCCATCCGCGACCCTGGACGATTCGACCGTACATTCTCTCGAGAGGCCTCACGGAAAAATGAACAAATTCTTCTATCCCGACGATCATCAATACAAGATTGTTGCGGACACTGTACGAGATCTCTTACGAAGCATCAAGAAGGAGACATCCCTGGAAATAGCAGATGCGTGGATACGTGAGTACTATGACGACAAACGGCTGGATATCATTCGACTCTCGGGGAAACCTTTGAGCATGGACCAATGCTACATCAACCTGGCCCTGGTCGAGATCCACGATAGACAGGGTAAACGGGATGGTGGGGATTTTGATAAGGCCAATGCACAAATTCCGTCTCCCTCCTTGAAAGAAAGGCTGAAAATCAGTACGCCCGACAAAAGACTCCAAGTTGAGCTACCAAGGCTCTTTGATGAACGCAAGGGGTCGAACGGAAACCCACAATTTCCGAGGAGAATACTGATATGGGGTCGTGCCGGAGTTGGAAAAACAACTCTTTGCAAAAAGATTGTTCACAGCTTCCTTCACGATGGTATGTGGAAAGATCGATTTGTCAGGATCCTCTGGGTGCCATTACGCAGTTTGAAAAACTGGAAGGACTCATATAACTTGGAAAATTTGTTCCACCGCGTCCATTTTCAGCAAGCCGCGGGAGCAAAGGCGTACGCCGAAGCTCTAAGCAGAGACGTGGAGGGTCCAGGATCGGTGAACACACTTTTCCTTCTAGATGGCCTGGACGAAGTTACGGACATCGCTAAAGAAGAATGGCAAGTCGAAAACCATGACGCACATGCACTCCTTGTCAACCTGTTGAACAAACCCAACGTTGTGGTCACTGCTAGGCCCCACGCCTGCTTTCCCGATACGTTTCTACAACCTGACATGGTACTGGATACTTTTGGATTTACCCCCGACCAAGTCATAAGATATGTCAAGAAAGTGATATCACACCCTGGAGATGGCGAGAAGATCCTGTCATATCTTGATGAACATGAGGTTTTGCGGAGTCTCGTCCGGATACCCATACAGCTTGATGCCCTCTGTCTCAGTTGGGATAATGGGCGTCTTACCGTCGGTGAAACGATGACAGCTTTGTACAGAAGCATTACAGAAGAGATATGGCGCAAAGATGTGAAGCGGTTGGACGACGGTAGCGCAAAAACTGTTGGCCAGCTATCACTGCCAGAAATTCGAAAGCGTGTCTCTTATGAATCGGAATTCCTGGAGAATCTCGCTTTCAGTGGTCTGTACCACAATGTTCTCGATTTTCGACCCGCAGAAATCGACGCTCTATACGAGAACTTGGGTCCCTCATATGAAAAGCCCCTGAGCATCGAGGAGATGCTTGGACGGCTCTCATTCCTGCGCGCAGCGGACAGTCTCATAAGCTTGTCTAATCGGACCTATCACTTCATGCATTTGACTTTCCAGGAGTATTTTGCTGCAAGATACTTCATACAGAAGTGGCGATACAAAAGACCCCTCGGATTGATCACCTTCGACAATACCAGATCTTCAATGCATCACATCGATTGTGAAAAGTTTCTCGGGGAACACAAGTATGATTTTAAGTACGGCATCATGTGGCGCTTTGTGGCTGGACTATTGGATATAGAGTGCGGAAACAAGATCACAGAAGACTTCCTCCTAAGGATAGAGCAGGCGCCAATCGATCTTTTGGGACCCATGCACCAACGCGTGGTGATGTACTGTCTCAACGAGACATCGTCGCTCACACGGTCTCCCTTACGGGACAAGATGGAGCAGCGACTCTCACGATGGGCGCTGTTCGAAGTTCGTTGGAGGAGAACTGCGAGACTAGCATGCGAAATCGAGTTTCCAGACAAAGCCCTAGCTACGACCATGAAGTTGTGCACACCGCCTGAAATGGTTGTTTTGCTAAAGTCCCTGAAATCGGCGAAGCAGCTCTCTGAGAAAACGATACACACGATCTTTGCATTTCGACAACATGATGATAGTGGTATCCGACAACAGGCTGAGGAAACTCTGAAGAAGCAACTCGACTTCTCAAGATCAGCCATCACTGCTCTCGTCGCACTGCTCCAGCACGATGACACTCACGTTTGTCAACAGGCTGCTGAAGCCCTTGGTCAGCAGTCCAGCTTGTCAGAGTTAGCCCTTCCTGCTCTCGTCGCACTGCTCGAGCACAAGGACGCTAGCGTCCGTCAACAGGCTGCGTCAATCCTTGGCCGACAGTCGAGCTTGCCAGAGTCAACCATCAATGCTCTCGTCGCAGTTCTCCAAGATCATGACAGCAGCGTCCGAGAGGAGGCTGCTGAAGCCCTTGGTCAACAGTCAAGCTTGCCGGAGTCAGCCATCACTGCTCTCGTCGCATTGCTCCAGCACGATAACACTCACGTTTGTCAACAGGCTGCTTCATTCCTTAGCCGGCAGTCGAGATTGCCAGAGTCAGCCATCACTGCTCTCGTCGCACTGCTCCAGCACGATGACACTCACGTTTGTCAACAGGCTGCTTCATTCCTTAGCCGGCAGTCGAGCTTGCCAGAGTCAGCCATCACTGCTCTCGTCGCACTGCTCCAGCACGATGACACTCATGTTTGTCAGCAAGCTGCTAAAAGCCTTGTTCAGCAGTCAAGCTTGTCAGAGTCAGCCCTTACTGCTGTCGTCGCACTACTCGAGCACGATGATACTGGTGTCCGTCAATATGCTGCTTCATTCCTTGGCCGACAGTCGAGCTTGCCAGAGTCAGCCATCAC
Source organism: Cladosporium sp. D2B6 (assembly GCA_023627725.1). NCBI lineage: Eukaryota > Fungi > Ascomycota > Dothideomycetes > Cladosporiales > Cladosporiaceae > Cladosporium > Cladosporium sp. D2B6. The sequence continues at coordinate 134 of JAMAHV010000038.1, read as the reverse complement.
TGCTCTCGTCGCACTGCTCCAGCACGATGATACTAGCATCCGTCAACGGGCTGCTTCATTCCTTGACCGGCAGTCGAGCTTGCCAGAGTCAGCCATCACTGCTCTCGTCGCACTGCTCCAGCACGATGACACTC
>JAMAHV010000037.1:14526-27538 GCA_023627725.1 Cladosporium sp. D2B6 | reverse complement strand
ATTAATTTAAGCGCGTATAAGGATCGAACTTATAACTTTTGTGTCCGTAGCACAATACTCTAACCATTGAGTTAACACGCTTTAGTTGCTTAAGTTATAACGCTAACACTTGCTTTCTATAAAACTTTTTACTAGTATTTAGCGCTTTGCGAGCGCTTTGCGAGCGCTTTGCGAGCGCTTTGCGAGCGCTTTGCGAGCGCTTTGCGAGCGCTTTGCGACAAAAATAAATACGTAAAAAATAAAGCAAAGCGCTAATACTAAGCCCTCAAGATGAATTGAACATCTATCAGAATATTAACAGTATTCTGCTCTACCGTTGAGCTATAAAGGCTTTTATTAATTTTTTTTCTCTTGCATCACACACTTTCTTGTGTAAAGCAAAACACATGGCACACTTAGTTTTTTTTATTAACAATAGCTAGTGAGTAATGCGCTACTACCTTACAGTTTATAGGAAGAAAAGGAATTGAACCTTCGACAGCCTTAGCTATTGAGTTTACAGCTCAACCCATCATACCAACAAATGGAACCTTCCTTTAATTTTTCCTTATAGAAAAAAAAAAATATATTATATCTGAAATTTATATAAATATGTTACTAATGTAAACATTTTTATAAACTTTTTTTTTTTTTCATAAGCTTTTTTTTTTACTTTACTATAACAGGTATAATAATATTAAATATCTTTAAAGCTATCTTATCATTAAAATAAAGCTACGTTACTAGGTATTATATCAAAACTGTAAATTATACAAGGTACAACTACAATGAAAGCTATAACTATCGGTAATAAAATAGTTCAAGAGAATAACATTAATTGATCAAAACGTATTCTAGGGAAAGAGGCTCTAACTCATATAAAAACAAAAACCATAAGACATGATTTAATACCTAAAGTTAAACCAGAAATAAGTCCTTCAATTAATGGGCTAGAAAAAATCTCTAGTTGGCTAATAATTGAACCATCGTAATCTATTCCTTGTAATAAAGACAATAATAATGAAAAGTTAAATAGATAACCACCTAAAAATAATATAGTAGTTAATATACAGATAAGTACAATACTACCGTATTCGGCTAAGAAGAAGAATACAAATACAACTGCAGCGTGTTCTGTCATAAACCCACTAACTAATTCAGATTCTGCTTCAGCTAAATCAAATGGAGCTCTGTTAGTTTCTGCTACAGAACCTATAAAGAATATAATAAAAACGGGAAATAATGGCACTATAAATCATATAGATCTTTGAGCTTCTATATTAACAGTTAAATTTAAACTACCTGTTAATAGTATAACAAGTAATATAGCTGAACTTAATATCAATTCATAACTAATTAGTTGTGCTGTACTTCTAAGTGACCCTAAAAAAGCATATTTAGAATTAGCAGATCATCCTGCTAATAGTATACCGTAAGTAGCTAATGAAGAAACTGCTAACATATATAATATTCCTAGATCAAAATCTCATATAGCTAACCCAGGACCATAAGGTATTACAGCATAACCTAATAATGAGAAAATAAGAGTTATAACAGGACCTAAGAAAAATAATACAAGGTTAGCTTGGGTAGGTGATACGTACTCTTTTAATAAAAGCTTAAGGGCATCGGCGAATGCTTGTAGTAATCCATAATACCCTACTACATTGGGACCTAATCTTCTTTGCATACTTGCCATGGTTTTTCTTTCAGCAACAGTAACAAAAGCAACAGTAAGTAATACAGGCACAGTAACTAATAGAACTTCTATAATAGAAATAAATGTTGGTATATATAACATTTTAAAGTTTAAAAAATTTATAAAAATAAGAAAAAGGAATAATTTAACTAAGAAAAGAAAAAGTTCAAAAAAAAGTTTGTTAAACCTTAATTTAGTTTTATAAGTAAAATGAGCATAAAACAGCGCTTTTGCCATACTAAGGATCATAAGGTCTTACATTTACACTATTTATTACTAATAATTAAAGAAAAGGGGAAGATCATGTAAAATAACTTAAAAATATAGCACAATACTCACTCTATATTTTTTAGAAAAATAAAGCAAAGCGCTCTTTAGCGCTGTGTTTTGCACAAGAAAGTGTGTGTTTTGCTTTGCACAAAACAGTATATCTAATAATTTATTTTTAGGTATCCTATAAAAAAGATAAGTAAAAAGGCTATAAGGCACTGTTTATTATTTTCTTTTAATTATAAATCTACCCTTAAATAACTTATCTTTGTCCATATAATTTAGTAATGTTGAATGACTTACATGTAATTCTCTTTATTTTTTTTTCTTCGTGACGTAATTTAGCGCTTTGCGCTAAATACTAGAAGAAAAAAAAATAAGCAGGACGAATGGAATTATATTCCTTTGTTTTATCTGTATTGATATCTTTAATCGTAATAACATGAGAGATTTTTAATAATCTATTGGCTTTAGTTAAAGGGGGACAAATTTGCACCGACTTTGGCTTTTAAAAAATTAGATAAAGCTTCACCACTCAATTAACGTGATCTAAACATGGATAATGTTTGTTCATAATGTCTAAATCCTAAACTGGAACCTGCTTTAGTAAGTATATTATACTCAGGCTCATACTTATCTAGGTAATATTGTTCTCTATTTATAACAATAGATCTATCACAATATTCTAATATTTCCAAAGTTTTCGTAATTATAAGTCAAAAGAGCATTATAAATCGCACTTTTAGATGTTAATATTTTTTTTAGCTCAAAAATTAGATGATAAATAATGGGATTAACGAGCGTTTAAGTTAACAGAACTTCCAATATAACTTTTACCGCTTACTTTATTAGTTCACCTATAGACACCAGACTTATTTCTAGTGGCTTGTAATACTTTTTTTTTTTTTTTGCTTAGCTTTAACAACGTTATCATATACTAATATGCCGTTAGAAGCAGAGTAGTATTGTTTTGTTATTAGGCCAAGCCTTTTTAGATTTGTCACTGAATATCTAATATTCAGGCGTTTGAAATGTATAGTGTTTAATGTATATATTGTCATTAGCCAGAGGAGAAATTCGAATTCTCATTCTTAATGCATGAAATTAACGTTCTAACCTGTTGAACTACTCGGGCTTTTTTGTTTTTTGTTTTAACTTTATTAAAAGTAAATTCTTCTTTAGCGCTAAAGAGCGCTTTGCTTTATTTTTTTTTTCCTAGTATTTATCATAGTCGACGTCAGAAAAAAAAAAGTTTTATAGAGCTAAAACAAAAATACTTTAAGGGAGGATACCCAGACTTGAACTGGGAACTTACTGTGCCACATACAGCTGCTCTACCTATTGAACTACATCCACCTTTTTTTACATAATTATTATCTCATAACAGTCACTAGCGAAACAAGAGCAAAGCGCTATGTTTTTTTTAAAAATTAATTTATCGTTGCTTATGTTGGAGTGATTCGAACACTCAATAGTAAATACCAAAAATTTATGACTTACCGATTAGTCCACAACATATTTTTTTTTAGCTATCCCCCCCGCACAACCATAAACCGCAGTATATGGCCACTCTGACTTATACCCTGGACAACGGGCTTTTACATGATTAATATAAACCTGTCCGGTTGAATATACGTACTCCATATTCCTCCTCTATTTTATAAGGCATAAAGGTTACTTCTAAGGTAAATCCGACTTGAACGGATAAGATTTAAAAATCAAATAGTCCTAAGCTATTCATGTCTACCAATTCCATCATTACCTTTATATAATTATGTACTTTTCTTATTCTATCTCTAGCGCTTCGCGACAAAGATAAATACGTTAGAAAAAAAAAGTTTTAAAGCGAAGCGCTCGCAAAGCGCTAAATACTAGGAAAAAAAAAATATATAGAGGAGTATGAGAGCGCTTAACTCACAAATAAAGAGATGTAAAAAATGTATTATCACATTAATAACTTTATTTTTTCCTTTTCAGTTATTTTTTTTTTTTTTTATGTGTTTTGCTCGAGATAAGATTTGAACTTACAACCTAAACATCTTCAGAGTTCCGCTCTACCGGGTTGAGCTTCTCGAGCCTTATAAAACTTTAGCGCGAAGCCTTATAATACATTTTATTAAAAAAAAAAATACGTTATAAAAAAAAAGTTTTAAAGCAAAGCGCTGCGAGCAAGAGCAAGATAAATATGGAGATATTAGGACTCGATCCTAAAATAACGATATGCAAAATCGCAGTTTTACCAATTAAACTATATCCCCCCCCCTTTTTTTTAAGGTTTCCTTTTGAGTAGCCAGAAGAGTTAAGTAATATTATTTTTTTTTTTTTTTAACCCACTCGGGGTTCGAACCCGAGATGTAACGGTGAAAGCGCTATGTCTTAACCACTTGACTAGTGGGTCTTAAATAATACTATAATTTACCTTTTTTTTTTTGCATCACAACATTTTGTGACACAAAGTGTATGCTATCACAAAGCGCTATAAAAAAGGTATTTTATCCGAAAAACGACTTGAACGTTTACGATATTATATCAATAAATCTTAAGTTTATCCTGTCTACCAATTCCAGCACTCGGATATTAATTAGTTATAGCGCACACAACACTTTGTGTCACAAAGTGTTGTGATGCGAAAGTATATTATAGTGAATAAGGCCAGAGTGACTTGAACACTCATCTGAGCTATCATGAGCAGCTTGCTCTACCAATTAAGCTATAGCCTTTTTAACAATAAATATTTCTTAAAGTTTAAATGTTTAATGAGAAATTAAATATATGCGGACAAAGGAATTGCACCTTTATCTACTGGGCATGAGCCAATTATGTTACTGTTACACCAATCCGCATTAGTCTTTGTATTCAGCGCTAAATGAGCAATATATATTGCTTTGCTAGCCAAAGGGTAAAATAACTATGTATCGCAAAGCGAAAGCAAAGCGAAAGCAAGGCGAAAGCAGAGCGCCTAAAAGTTGTTTACCGTTTAATAAAAGCCCAGTGTAAGTAACGCTCTTACTTCTTCCGATTACAAAACGGGTGCATTGCTTTTATGCTAACCAGGCTAAAAGTTGTTTAGAAAAAAAATAAAAAATTGTAATCTCTGTCGCAATGCGGAAAGGTAATTTAATGCTTATTTAATAGCAAAATTATATTATGTATGATAAGTATGTTATTTAGTTTTTAATAAAATTAGTACTTTTTACCTGAAGACATCAAAATCCTTAAAGCAAAAGCCTATACAGTATTAATGTATAACGCACACACGCTTTGCGAGTGATGCGCTTACACTAGTACTCGTGGTATTATACCACGTATATTTAAGAGTATCTTAAGCTAAGCTTCGCGCCTAAATGCATTCAGCACTTATCTATAGCTAACGTGGGTTTCCTGCCGTGCCTATGATATATATATATACATGAGTAACTGTAAATATCCTTGACCTACTTTGTATTGCAAAGCGGCTTTAATATAATATTGGATACATAAACAACAGGTAAACCAGAGGTTACCATACCCAACTCCTTTCGTACGAAGGGGCTATCCTTATTTTACTCTAATTTCCTCTAGAAGATAGAAACCATACTGTCTCACGACGTATTTAACCCAGCTCGTGTAGCTCTTTAATCGACGAACAGTCGTACCCTTCATGATTCCTGCATTCATGTGGATGAGCTAAGCCGACATCGAGGTGCCAAACTGCGCACTCAATTTGTACTCTCTGGCGCAATTAGCCTGTTATCCCTAGCGTAGCTTTTTCAAAAATCCAAGACCTTTCCTTTATGCATCTTGTGATCATATGCCCTGCTTACGCAACTGATAGACGTGTAAGTCAAACAGTAAAGCAAGATTAAGCCATTAAACTTTTAAAGTAAAATAATCATCATTTTCTTAATATCAAAAGCATATTAAGAAAATAAACTAAAACACTACTGTCACTTTATAAACATTGTCTTAGTGTTTTATTTACATCTATTTTCCATATAGTTAAAATCTTACTTAAAAAAAATAAATAAATCTAACTTAATAGATAAATAACTGAATATATTGAAAGCAATACATTACAGATTAAAATAAAAATACATTACACAGGCTAAAAGCAAAAGCTTTTGCTATATAATATATTTATCTATTGGCAAATTATTATTGCCAATAAATTTACAAAATTAACTTTGGATACACCCAGGTACTTTTTGTGGGATCTGTGCCCCGCATAAACTGTCTAATAGCCAATGTTTCCAAACATATATATTTTTTATATATATCTTTTATAGGATTAGCTTTGCAACTTCTCTACCCGACCCACAACCATTGGTCCTTAATTGTAGCTTGACCATTACTAGGTTATCAAATCAGTGTTTGTGGTATAAGCACGTATATATGCGTCTAATACTGATACTTCGGGTGGAAAGCTTATCATATTCATCTCTACTAAGACCACACAAGTGATCATGTGATCTTTACTAATACTACACAAACACCTATTAACAAAAGGCAAACAAAAATCTTCCTTCTTCTTCTCGGCAGTTGCATTGCTTATACAATAAACTAAGTAAAGGTGTTTCAATTGTATCTTATCAACTACCTTATACGCTACAACTTGTTCCATTGTATCCAATAACTACAAACAGTAAAGCTGCATAGGGTCTTCTCGTCTAACTAGAGGTAAACTGTATCTGCACAGTTATTCCAATTTCACTGAGCCAATCATTGAGACAGCTGTTGTATCGTTAAATCATTCATGCAAGACCGCATTTAACGGCCAAGGTATTCCGCTACCTTAGGACCCTCATCGGTAAGGCCGCCATTGATTGGGGTTTCCTTCAAAACCTAGCTTATATTAGTCGGCTAAGAATCTTCGTTAACCAGCCAACATTGGGCAGAATTCACACTCAATACTTTGATTTGTCATCTTATGCAAAGTGCTTTGTTTTAATTAAACAGTCGTACAACACCACTCTATGCCTCCTATCCTTAACTTAATATTACTTAAGAAGGATGGCACACCTTATCCCTAAGTTACGGTGTCATTTTGCCGAGTTCCTTAATGATTGTTAACTCAAACGCCTTTGTATACTCTACTTGCTTACTTGTGGTAGTATCTAGGTACGGTTTGTCAAATGTAAAGTTTTTATACGCTTTTTAAGCGACCAGTACATCACATTACATGACGTACTATTACATTTAAAGGTCCTTTTCCAGAACATTGTGTACTCAAAATATCACAATGTTGTTAGACCTCTATCAAGACTTAAGATTTTTCTCATCGTTTAATCCTTTAGGACAATTATAAACTTAGAGGCCGTTACTTTATTTAAATACCATAAGCTTAAGGCGAGGGGCTATCCCTTTTTCGTTACTCATGCCAGCATTCTCACTTGGGGTCATCTTATTCGACAGTGTATCTATTTTCCTCGAAAAATAAGCGTTGAACCTACAACCTACTTGTTTTAGTTAGTAAGTGTAGCACCTATAGTTTTTGGTCGTAGTACATATTCTGCCGAACCTACTCAATATTAAAAATATTAAGTCTAAGACATGCCCAACGTTCTGCTACCCCATAAATAAAATTCTTAAGCTAAATATACTTTTAGTCTGACCCAAAAGAAATCTAATTTAATATATATTTTATTTATAGACAAGGTTTCGGTATATTGTTTTAGATCCGTTAAATTTTCGGTGCTTTCAACTTTTAATGTTAAACCAGTGCTCTGTTACGAGGTCTTCAAAAAATGGCCGCTTCTAAGCCTATTTCCTGGTTGTATTTGAAGAAAACTTCCTTATTTTCACTTAACAATAATTTTGGAACCTTTAACTCTTGTTCTGGGCTGTTTCCCTTTAGACATACAACCTTATCGTACTATGTCCGATTATGCAAAATCCATCATTGCCCTTCCGAGAGCAAATTCTCGCCGATAAAATCTTCACGATTCCCCGATGTATACAAAACCATGTTGCTATCGTTAAGAAAGCAACATAATTTGTCCGAGATCACAGTTCTGTACCTGCTATGATGTTATTTACATTACCTACTTATATAGGTTTCGCAGAAAACCAGCTATCCTAGTCAGTTTTGTCTTTCACTAACTTACCACAATTCATCGGATATCTTTACAACGATAACCCGTTCGGGCCTTTATAACCCTGATCATGGTAAGATCACTAGGCTTCGGGTCTAACATTAGATACTTAATCATTAATTAATAATTGGTTTATCTAGGACAAGGTGATAATATTCCTTATTTCAGGCAATAATTATCTATATTACCTTACTCATTTAGGTAATCATTCTCAATTTACTTTTATCTTATAATCCAAAAAGCGGCTAAAACTCTTCTTTTTAGCGTCAAAGTAAAAGTAAGTAAGTTTGACCACTTAATCTTTTGTGAACCCGTCTCGCATCTAACATTAACTTGCTGACCCATTATGCAAAAGGTACGCTCTCATTATACTTTTAAATTAAACTTGAGCTGCTTATAAAACTACTATTTCAAAAATTTCCCTCACGGTACTGCTTCGCTATCGCTTATATATCATATTTAGCCTTAGAGAAAGGTTTCCCTAGATTCAAACAGATTATTTCCGTTTTACTTTAAAGGCTTTTCCATAACAGTTATAGCTAATTATGGAATCTCATTTGATTTTTATTCCTGAAGCTACTAAGATATTTCAATTCGCTTCGTTTAAAAAATGGATTTTTCCAAGAACACTTTATCTTATACGTCTTTAATATATAGCTGTATTTATCCGTAATAGTTTCTTTATATACTTACCATCATAATAATGATGAAATAATACATTACATATCTAATACATTACTAATGTAAACATTTAAATAACAAGTTTTAATAAGAAGTTTTTTTTTTAGGAGCCAAGTGTGCTTGTAATGTTAATGTTGATGTTAATGTTAATGTTAATTCTAGCCCCTATAACGAAATCTGTCTCTAGCGCTAAATACTAGGGAAAAAAAAGTTTTATATAGCTTGTGGGAAGTTGACCCTTTGTTACGTAATTGTGTAAAACCTGATTGATAATACAATAAGGCATTATGTAAAAAAACACGATAAGTTTTTTATAAAAAATGTTTACATTAGTAATGTAGATAGAAAAAACAGCCATAGGTTAACGGTAGACCGTTCGTCTTCCAAACGAAGTGCACCGATTCGAATTCGGTTGGCTGTATAACAATGTAATACTTAGAGTTAATAACTTAATTGGTAAAGAACTTTCTTGTCGAGAAAGTAGATGTCGGATCGTAGCCGACTTAACTCGCACATAAAAAATTTTTTTTTTATTAAAAGGAAAAGTCGCCATTGGTAGGGCAAGATATTTGCTAAATATTGTGTTTTAACACCTGGATGTTCAAATCATCTCTTTTCCGAATTAGAGAACTAATAATAGTACGACAAAAGGCGCGTCTGTATCTAAGGTTTTTTTTCACGTTACCCGGCGCTCACTGCATAGTTAAATATAGTGCGGGGCGTAATCATTAAAATGGCGTTTAGCATCGTTTGGAACGGGGTAATTGGGGCTCCAGACAAAAAAAAAAAGAGTATAGTTTAATTGGCAAAATAGGAAGCTTCAAACTTCAAATTCTCAGTTCAAGTCTGAGTGCTCTTGATTTACCTGAATTTAGCGCCTTGCGAATTAGGTTAACTAGGTTCCTTAACTTAATAGGTAAAGTATGCTTTTGATAAGAGTATGTTCGACGTTCAAGTCGTCGAGGAATCAATCGCAAAGAAAACAAAATAAGAGATTAATAGAATATTATAGTAAAAAGAGAATTGGCTGAGTGGTTTATAGCGATAAGCTTGAAACTTATTTTAGTAAAATCTACTAACATCCGTTCGAATCGGATATTCTCTGATGAAAACACTATATTATTACAACAACCCTCTAAAAAAAAACAGCTTTTTCTTAGTAAATACAACGATGACTATATAATATAAAAATATATTACTAATGTAATATATTTTTATATTATTTGTAAAATACTTTTTTTACGCAAAGCGGTAGAGAAAAAAAAAAACGAAGGCGGATTGGTGTAATAGTAACATAATAGGCTCATGTCCAATAGATAAAGGTGCAATTCCTTTGTCCGCATAGCTTGTTTGCATTTTCATATTACGCGTAGTAATTATAACTTTTTCTGTTTCTCTTAGCATATCCTTTTCTATACTATCATAATGAGAAAACTGAGGTAACGGCTCACCGATCTGTGTAGAAGTTAAGGTGAACGATAAGATAATAAGAAAATTGATTAAGTAATAGCTACTACAATTAGTTTTTATTATACAATAATTAATGGTAAATGATTATGGTTTTCAAACGAGCGGGATGTATTTAATATCAATTGTTGGAGCAGAATCAGCAGTAGGATTATATATTCTTGTCGCGTTAATAGATTAAGAGGAAGTTTAAATATATATTAATATGAAATATTTTTCAATAGAAAGAATAAATAGAGCAGTTAGAGCTGTAAGAGAAGGAAGTCTAACCCAAGAGCACGTAACTAGTAGAGTTGCGTCAGAATTATCCCGTCATTACTTTGGTAAATTTACGATTGTGCCAGAGCAAATACAAATGGGTACTAGAAAAAGACCTGATTTTGTAATAGAAAAATTTTTCGAAAACCAATCAGTTAATTATTGATTTATACCTCATGCTTTTATAGAAGTTAAAAGCCTTGTTGGAAAAAACATATCAGATATAGTAGAACAGTTACATGATACAGTCTTAGTAGCGATGGATGATTGAGGATATAATACAGGGCATTACTCCGCTTTCATGATAGGTATTAAAGGTACAAAAATAGCTTTCTACACTTACCATAATTTAGGATCTTTGTTAGACGATTACGGCTGATTTAACTACAAAGGCTTTATTCCGTTAAACTTTAAGATTCCTGAACCATTATTCTTAAAAATTAATGAAAGTCACCCTTTAAAGGAAGCGCTATATCAAAGATATTTAAGGGACCTGAATTTTGATACTAATCACCATACTTTGGCCCAAAAAGGTGTAACCGGTATTACTAATATACCTTTTCCTCATATCTTTGATTTACAAAATAATAGCCACAAAGAAGATATCCACAATATGTTTGTATATATAGCAAATAATACAGCTAATTATATTACTTAAAACACACAATGAATTAAAAAAAAAGTTTATTTAAATGTTTACATTAGTAATATATTTATATATATAATTGATAAAATTAGATTTTTTTTATTGAGTTTGATGATGGCTCTGATTGAACGCTGTCCAAAGGCTTGACACATGCTAATCGAACGTCATTTTCTTGCTATACTGTATGGTGTGGCTAAGCGCTCACAAAGCGCTAAATCATAACTTAGGCGTAGCAAGAAAAATGAAGTGGTGTAAAGGTGAGTATATAATATTTTTTGGCTACCTTAAAGTAAGGAAAACAAAATTCCTTATAAAGTATATGATACTGCTAGCTCGCAAAGCGCTGCACTAAGTTGACTATACAAAAGAAAAAAAACTTTTCGCTTTAAGATGTTCAAGATATTTCCGAGTAAGTAGTAGTTAAGGTAATTACTTAACTAGCTTTAGCTCGTAGTCGAAACTGAGAGGTTGATCGACCACATTGGGTCTGAAAAAACCCCAATACGTGTAGTACAGCAGTGAGGAATATTGGTCAATGGCCTAACGGCCGAACCAGCAATTTGGGGGAATGTGATATCTTTTAGTAGGGATATCAAGATAAACGACTCTGTCGTATAAAGTTCTAGATAGATGATTGATTATGACAGTTTTCTATCTATATGTCTTGACCAAATCTTGTGCCAGCAGTCGCGGCAATACAAGGAAGACTAGTGTTATTCATCTTAATTAGGTTTAAAGGGTACCTAGACAGTATTTCTAGCCTCAAAAGGGAACAGACTTACTAGAGTTTTATGGGAGAGGAAAATATTAGAACCATTGGAGTAGAGATAAAATGTTTTGATACTAATGGGACGGATAGCGGCGAAGGCAAACCTCTATGTAATAACTGACGTTGAGGGACGAAGGCTTGGGGAGCGAATAGGATTAGATACCCTAGTAGTCCAAGCAGAGAATTATGAATGTTATAGACTAAAATATTTGGTGTATAAATGAAAGTGTAAGCATTCCACCTCAAGAGTAATGCGGCAACGCAGGAACTGAAATCATTAGACCGTTTCTGAAACCAGTAGTGAAGTATGTTATTTAATTCGATGACCCTCGAAAAACCTTACCACAATTTGAATGATATTTTTTTATTTATGTACCTATGTTACCCCCACAACATACAACATAAATTAAGTAAGGTAACTTACTTTAAATATTACAAGTGTTGCACGGCTGTCTTAAGTTAATGTCGTGAGACTTTGGTTAGATCCATTAAATTAACGTAAACCCTTGCTTTATTTTACATATATAGAGCAGTTCACCCAATTTATTGGATATGATAATAGGGATTAAGACAAGTCATCATGACCTTAATATTGTGGGCTATAGACGTGCCACATTTATTTGTACAAAAGGAGGCGAAAGTGCGAACTTTAGCTAATCCTTAAAACAGAATAAAAAATGGATTGTAGTCTGAAACTCGACTGCATAAATAAGGAATTACTAGTAATCGTGAATCACCACATCACGGTGAATTTAATCTCAGATAGGTACTAACCACTCGTCAGGCGCTGAAAGGAGTATGCGCAATAAGTTTGGCTATTTAATAATTCTTCCTATTAATAATTAGTTAATATTTAGACTTTTTTAAAAATTCTATAAGATACTTTATTGGATAGTTTTCGTATGCGTGACTTTGATTGGTGTTAAGTCGAAATATGGTTCGTGTAGTGGAAATTGCACGGGATTAATAAAAATTAACAACAACCCCCTAAGAGAAAAAAAAAAAATTCTAGACACCTATGCACTAAATTGTTTATGTTAGTAATAGAGTTACACATTTATCGCTTAAAACTATATATAATTATTACTTACCTTAGTAAGACAATTATATATTATACAAACTGCAAATATTTTTTTTCTCTTATGCTATTTTACTATATATTTTTTTTTTTT
>JAMAHV010000037.1:0-14509 GCA_023627725.1 Cladosporium sp. D2B6 | reverse complement strand
GAAGCTACGGGTTTATTCGCTTTGATGATGGCTTTCTTGCTACTTTATGTGGCATAGCTATGAGAGCTTACAGAGTTGTATCAAATTCTTGATTTGTATAAAAATAAATTTCGATAAAGATTTGTGAAAGAAACATATGTATAGCGCCAAAAAAAGCTAAAGCTCTTGATAAACGTTATGAGGATTTGTTAACTAAGATATGTCTTAAACATGAGGTACCGGCGGAATTATAAATTCTTTCGCATATAAAGGGTATGGTTTATACAGCATGACAAGATAGAAGGAATGAGCATTATTTTCATATAGCAGTTACATGTAAAGTAGGTAATGCAGTCTGAGTTCGTAACAGTATACTTTTAAGTTAAAAAGAGTTTTTAGCTTTAAAACCTATGCCCTATTATGCGGAATCGTGTGTTTTTGCAGCTTCCCACCATGATGATTACATAACTTAACTCTAGACCCAATCTATCTATAGGTAGCGACGATATAATACAGGTTATACCGTGAATATTACATAATAATTTTTTTTTTTTTTTCATCTTCAATATATTATACAAAACTATAAAGACATGGCTAATAACCAAGCATAAAAAAAACACACATTATCTTATAGTCTACATTAGTTATATAATAAAAAAAAAAAAATTATATTATTATATATTATGTATTATACTAATAATATATATACACATATATGACTGAAAAAAAGCAGTAATATATAACAATTCCTTTAAAGGTCCTGTGTTTAATTACACTAAGTCACTTGCTCGCAAAGCGCTATGTTTGCTTTATTTAACTTAAGCAAGCGCAAAGCGATAGGGACAATTACTATTATTATTAATCTTATGCCTCAATTAGTACCATTTTATTTTATAAATCAAGTAACATTTGCATTTGCAATAATTGCACTATTAATATTCGTATTTTCTAAATACATATTACCTAGATTTGTTCGTTTATTCACTACACGTGTTTTTATAAGCAAATTATAATTTCTTACATTATTTCTTCTTAATGTAATGTCATGTATCTTCTCGCAGCACTCACTTGCAAAGGGAAAAAAAGCGCTGTGTCTTTTGTGTCTTTAGTGCCTTTAGTGCCTTTAGTCTTGTGTGCGCTAGATTCTTTATTTAAATAAATATTAACATTTTTTTTTTTTATTTTTTATGAATTTTTTTTCAAATATAATAAGTCCATTAGATCAATTTGAGATAAGAAATCTTATAAGCCTAGACGCTCCTGTATTAGGTAATCTTTCTATATCTTTAACAAACATAGGGTTATATTTAACTATAGCTGGAGGTTTAGTTTTCATTATAAGCCTTCTATCAAATAACAACAACAGAGTTGTATCAAATGCTTGATCAGTATATCAAGAATCTATATACGCTACTGTACATAGTATAGTTGTTGGTCAAATAAATGACAAAAAAGGTCAAGTTTATTTCCCATTTATGTATGTATTATTCTTATTTATATTAGTTAATAATTTAATAGGAATGGTTCCTTACAGTTTTGCTTCAACAAGTCATTTTGTATTAACATTCTCATTAAGTTTTACAATAGTATTAGGTGCAACTATATTAGGATTCAGTAAACACGGTTTAGAATTCTTTTCTCTATTTGTTCCTGCTGGTTGTCCATTAGGATTATTACCTTTACTAGTATTAATAGAATTTATATCTTACTTAGCTAGAAATGTATCATTAGGTTTAAGATTAGCTGCTAATATATTATCAGGTCATATGCTTTTAAATATATTAAGTGGATTTACTTATAACATAATGACTTCAGGTTTCATATTCTTCTTTTTAGGATTCTTTCCTTTAGCCTTTATAATAGCATTCTCTGGTTTAGAATTAGGTATTGCTTTCATACAGGCTCAAGTGTTTATTGTTTTATCTTGTTCATATATAAAAGATGCACTAGATTTACATTAAATTAAATACAAGCCATAACGCTTAGCGCTTTGGGAGTGCTCTTAAAGTTTTTTAAGCGCTGGCTTAGACAATGTTAAAGCAAACAAAGTTTCAAAAAAAAAAAAAGAAAGTTTCAAAAAAAAAACTTTCGAAGTTTCAAACAAACAAAAAACTCTCATTAGTTTAATGGTAAAACCGGATATTCCTAATATCTATTTTAAAGTTCGAGTCTTTAATGAGATTATATCTTTGTGCTTTAAAACTTTTTTCTTCTAGTATTTTAGCGCAAAGCGCGAAATTACGTCACGAATAAAAAAATAGAAGCTAAAGAACTAGTAAGTATTAATAATATATATTAGTTATATATTTTTTCTATGTGATATATATTGTATAACAATATTGTTTTTTATTGTAGCAAAGTCCAATACTTGGTGGATATACTTATAAAAGCTAAAGCTTTGGTCTTAAACAGAAATTACATTAGCACAACACTTTGTGACACAAAGTGTTGTGATTAAAATGAAAAAAAAGTCCTATATTAAGTTTTATTTTAGTTTTATATACAATTACTTAAACTGGCTTAGTTATATCCATAGAAAAAAAAGTTATAAAAAGAATAATTATAATCATAAGTATTATTTTTGTTTTATCTTCTATTTTTTTTTTTCTCGCTCGCTAAGCGCTGCGCTGTAATTTCTAAATACTATAAGAAAAAAAAAAAGTTTTAAAGCAAAGCACTCGCTGCATTAAACATATTTGTATTTAGAATCTTTAAATAATAATTATTATGTCAAATTTAAATAGAAGTGCTTTTCAAGGACATCCTTTTCATTTAGTGTCACCTTCTCCTTGACCATTATTTACTTGTATTAGTCTATTAACTTTAACTCTTTCAGGTGTATTAACAATGCATGGTTTCTCTAACGCAGGCTTTTGATTAGCATGTGCATTAGTATTAGTAATGTCAAGTATGTTTTTCTGATTCAGAGACGTTGTTTCAGAAGGAACTTACTTAGGAAATCATACTTTAGCTGTACAAAGAGGAATAAATATGGGAGTTGCTTTATTTATAGTTAGTGAAGGTTTATTTTTCTTAGCTATATTCTGAGCTTATTTTCATAGTGCATTATCACCTACTGTAGAACTGGGAGCTCAATGACCTCCTATGGGTATAGAAGCAATTAATGCTTTCGAATTACCATTACTTAATACTGTTCTATTATTAGCCAGTGGTGTTACTATTACTTATTCTCACCATTCCTTAATACAAGGAAATAGAAACGGAGCTCTATACGGAGCAATGTTTACTATAGTTTTAGCTTTAATATTTACTGCATTCCAAGGTGTAGAATATTCAGTTTCTTCATTCACTTTATCAGATGGTGCCTTTGGATCATGTTTCTACTTTGGAACAGGTTTCCACGGTTTACATGTTATTATTGGTACAATATTTATAGGTGTAGGATTCTGACGTTTATTAGCCTACCACTTAACTGAAAATCATCACTTAGGTTTAGAAGCCGGTATATTATACTGACATTTTGTTGATGTAGTATGATTATTCTTGTTCTTATCAGTTTATTACTGAGGTTCTTAGTATACATCTTAACAGGTAAAAGCAAAACAAAAAAAAAAAAAATATGTAGGGTAACTTTAAAAGCTATATAAGATAACAATTTTTGTTTATCCACTTTATATTTTTTTGCGGGTTCCTAATATACGTATTCAAAACTATAGAAAAATCTAAAAAAAAAAAACAATGTTTATATTAGTAATATATTAATTTAAATTAGATTTTTATATATTAGATTATAACATATTATATTATTTAATTACCTCATTTATTTTTTACTTTTTTTTTTTTTATGCAAACTATATATTTACACCAATACTTAAGTAACATATTAAGTACATTTAATAATATTCCATTTGAAATTTTTAATAACTCTATAACTACTTATTGTGTTATATTTATAATTGTATTTTTAACTCTATTAGGTATTGTACTATATGCAGAGGAAAGAACCAATATTACTGTACATAGTTTACTTGATACTAAAGCAGACCTTGAACGAAGGACTAATGATAATAATATTGCCTTAAATTTAGTTTTTCAGCTAGATGTTCCTGGAGTAGGACCGTCCCCGTTCTTAATTGATAGAAATGACCCAACAGGTTTGCGTATGGCAAGACTTTTACCAAACAGAGCTGGATCATTTAAAATCGCAAATGGTAGAGGTGGTATTGTCTATAGGGAGCGTGCTAATCAATCTACGGGTATTAATAGCCAAGGAGATTTATTAATAAATGTATTTAACTATCACCTGCGTGCAGTTGAATCAAATAGAACTATTCTAAGTAGAGGGTTAGCTGTACAAAGAGCAGCTCACCCTACTAGATATACAGTAGAAACTGTCCTTACTATTTTACCAGATTACAATGTGAATAATAATCCTAATTAACGGTTGTTAATTTTATTAGATTTACTTTTTAGAGTTATATTACAATTATGAATTTATCATTAATACTTTTTTTAATAGGTATACTAGGGTTTGTTTTAAATAGAAGAAATATCATATTAATGCTTATTTCAATTGAAATAATGTTATTAGCTATTACATTTTTAACTTTATTAGCTTCACTTAATTTTTACGATATATTAGGTCAAACATACGCAATATACATAATATCAATAGCTGGAGCAGAATCAGCTATAGGATTAGGTATATTAGTTGCATTTTATAGATTAAGAGGAAGTGTTGCAATAGAATTTAAATAATGTATTTAGCCATAATAATATTACCTTTATTAGGTTTAATCGTTTCTGGGTTTTTTGGAAGAAAAGTAGGAGTTAGTGGAGCTCAATTAATAACATGTTTATCCGTTTTCACTACTACTGCTCTTTCTATTTTAGCTTTTTTTGAGGTAGGTATGAATAATGCACCTGTTTCCATTCAATTATTTAGATGAATAGATTCAGAGTCCTTAAATGTTTTATGAAGTTTTAACTTCGATTCTTTAACAGTATCAATGTTAATACCTGTGTTAATAGTATCTTCATTAGTACACTTATATTCTATAGGATATATGAGTAGTGATCCTCACAACCAAAGATTTTTTAGTTACTTAAGTTTATTCACCTTTATGATGATAATACTTGTAACAGCAAATAACTTTTTACTAATGTTTGTAGGATGGGAAGGAGTAGGAGTATGTTCTTACTTACTAGTGAGTTTCTGATTTACTAGAATAGCCGCTAACCAAAGTTCTTTATCTGCTTTCTTAACAAATAGAGTTGGAGATTGTTTTTTAACTATAGGTATGTTTGCTATAATATGATCTTTTGGTAATGTGGACTATGCTACAGTGTTTTCTACTGCACCATTTGTAAGTGATAATATAGTTACACTAGTTGGTATCTGTTTATTAATAGGTGCTATGGCTAAAAGTTCACAAGTAGGATTACATATATGATTACCAATGGCTATGGAAGGGCCTACACCTGTTTCTGCATTAATCCACGCCGCAACTATGGTTACTGCTGGAGTATATCTTTTAATGCGTAGTTCTCCTTTAATAGAATATAGTAACACTGTTTTAGTATTTTGTTTATGATTAGGGGCTATTACAACCATATTTAGTTCTCTAATTGGTTTATTCCAACAAGATATTAAAAAGGTTATAGCTTATTCTACAATGAGTCAACTGGGAATGATGGTTATAGCAGTAGGTTTATCTTCTTACAATATAGCATTATTTCATCTTGTTAATCATGCTTTTTATAAAGCACTTTTATTCTTAGGTGCTGGTGCTGTAATACACGCAGTAGCAGATAATCAAGATTTTAGAAAATACGGAGGACTAAGAGCTTTCTTACCTTTAACTTACTCAGTTATGTTAATTGCTTCATTAAGTTTAGTTGCCTTTCCTTTTATGACAGGGTTCTATTCTAAAGATTTTATAATTGAGTCTGCATACGGTCAATATTACTTTTCTGGTACAGCTGTATACTTTGTTTCAACAATTGGTGCAATGTTTACTACTCTGTATTCAGTTAAAGTTTTATACTTAACATTCTTAACTAATCCTAATGGGCCTTTAATAAATTACAAACATGCTCATGAAGGAGACATTTTTATGAGTTTACCCTTAATTATATTAGCCGTTTTCTCTATATTCTTTGGTTATATTACTAAAGACATATTCATAGGTTTAGGTACTAGTTTCTTTATAGATAATAGTTTATTTATTCACCCTTCACATGAAATACTGCTAGATACTGAATTTGCTGTGCCTACTTTATTTAAAATATTACCTTTAATATTTACTGTTTCATTGAGTATTTTATCTTTAGTATTATCCGAATTTATACCTAAAGTACTTACACAATTTAAACTATCTAGATTAGGTTACAATATCTTTAGTTTCTTTAACCAACGTTTCTTAATTGAGTTGTTCTACAACAGATATATAACAGATATGGTTTTAAAATTAGGAGGACAAACTACTAAAGTCCTTGATAAAGGTTCTATAGAATTAATAGGTCCTTATGGTTTAGAAAAAGGTTTAATTAGTCTAAGTAGTAAAATATCAAAGCTAGATACGGGAGTCATAACATCCTATGCACTGTATATTTTAGTAGGTCTAACTTTCTATATTCTAATACCTTACTTATATGTTATAGATAATAATTTATTAATTATAATATTATTTGCTTTAATAAGTTTAAAAAAAAGCTAAAGTTACATAATTTACAATAAACAAAAAAAAAAATGGTATATATTCTTACATTTTTTACTAGAAAAAAAGATTATCTTTACACACTATACTGGTTGAGGAAGACAGCTTGGGCTCAGCAGATGTATAAGGTATTTATATACAACTGTACCTGTACTAGATAAATGTACCTTCAGACATTTATTACTATAGGCCTAAATGCGAGTATGCAGACACTAGATTTTATTATTACAACTATAGTGTTGTACAGAATACTTAAGGGGCATTATGTATAAGTAGGGTCATTAGAATACACGGACCGATTAATACGTCCGGTTATCTGAAACAGTATAAAGTAATTCGCCTTAATATAAACGCCGTGTAAAGTCAGCGAAAAAAAAGTAACAAAAAAAATATATAGAGGTGCTTGTGGCGACCGGTAAATTAGCTAGGATAGATTTTTGTCTATGGGCAGGTGTTGTAATTCGTCTGATAGAGCTAAGAAAAAGTACTTTACAGTAGAAATAAGATTTACCTGGTAAATCTATGCAGTATTGAAAGGGTGTTAAATTTGGAGAGTAATAAAGTTTATATTATAGATCTAAGTTTAAAAATTCACTAGCTGAATACAACTCTAGGTTAGACAGTGTACACTACCAATTTACTTCAAAAGACGCTTTCTAGGTGAGGTACCATTACCTAATCCCTCTGTATAAATGTGATTTCATGTAATGTAAAACTCGCCATACTGAAAAGATAATATATTCTCAGATAAGTAGTACTAAATGCCTTGCTGTTTAATACTTTAGTTATATAACACCGGCGTAGGAACTTTTATGAATTAAGTGCTTTTTATTGTAGTGTACGCCTATATAATAATTTTTTTTTTTATTTTTTTTTTTATTTATCAGAATCACTATCGCTTATACTTCCTAGGTCCTCCGTAATATAGGCTATACATATCAATTATTGCCTAAAATGTGATCCTGTATAGATTATTCTATCTAATTAGGTATGGGTCTAGTTAAGGTAGAACATATTTTTTTCTATTTTTTACATTAAGAGAAATTATTTTAGCTGTATCTAAACTCTTTGCATCGCCTAGGCTAAAAGATCTACGCGCCCATAATCTTTGTTCAAACGTTAAAGGTTGAGGTGGGAAAGTAGAAGGTAAAGCAGATGGTTAAGGCGAAGCTGATGGAGAAGACAAAGTAGTTAATCCTGGTAGGGCTGTTTGAGGTAGGGATTCTACTAGGACTATTATCCATCTACAAAGCGATTTTTTTCCAGCTAAGTATACAGAGCACTCCTTGACCCCAATTTCAGCGAATAAAGGCTTAAAGGCAAAAAAAGACTAATTCGTACTGTTTAAATAAGCAATATTACACAGTACAAGTGCAAATGTAAATATGTATAAATAGTGAATAAAACTTAATAATTTACTTACATTTTTTAATAAAAAAGGAAATGGTAATAAAGATACAAGCGAAAAAAATCAACCATTATTGGAAAAATATAATATTAACTTAACAAAGGTAGTATAAGTCTAAATGGCAAAAGGAGAAAAAAAAAAGTAAATAAAAAAATAGGAGTGAAAGCATCAGATTAATCTTTATTTCATAAAAATAACTTTTATCATAACTTTTATAATATAGGTAATTGTATCAATCTGCCTATTCGAGTAAGCAAACATACGTGACTCAGTGTAATAGAACAAACAAAAAACAAACAAATAAACAAACGAACAAACATAGATACGCAGCACCTTAAAAGGAATATAAAGTTTTTTTTTTTCCTAAACAAAAATAGCTATAAAAAAAGTTTTTTTTTTTTATTTAACTTTGTACAGGTAGACTTACAAATGAATGAGGTTTAGGTGGACTATTTAAACATCACTCTAAACTACTGTAAGCTCTGTTTAATAAACTTTGTAAGTAGTCTGTATAAAACTGTGGTGTTAATCATGGATATCTAGAAACACTCTTACCTTCAACTAATTGTAGGTATACGATGTATAAGAATAATCATGTTGCTACAACAGATATTATAGATCCAAAACTACTTATTAAATTTCAACCAGCAAATGCGTCAGGGTAATCACTTATTCTTCTTGGCATACCTTGTAATCCTAAGAAATGTTGAGGGAAGAATGTAACATTAACTCCTATAAATAAGATTCAGAAATGAACTTTACTTAACATTATGTTATAATCTAGACCTAACATTTTTGGTATTCAAAAGTATCAACCACTGAATAAAGCAAAAACTGCACCCATACTTAACACATAATGGAAATGAGCTACAACGTAGTAAGTATCGTGGAATGCTATATCTAATGATGCGTTAGCTAAAACAACTCCACTTAATCCTCCTATTGTAAACATAAATACGAATCCTAATGCAAATAACATTGTAGGTGTTAAGTGTAGAGATCCACCATAACAAGTAGCTAATCAACTGAATATTTTAATACCAGTAGGAACAGCTATAATTAAAGTAGCAGCTGTAAAGTATGCTCTTGTATCTACATCTAAACCAACTGAGTACATGTGATGACTTCAAACAACAAAACCTAACACACCTATAGACATCATGGCGTATACCATTCCAAGGTACCCGAAGATTGATTTGTTCGAGCTTGCTGAAATTGTAGTACTAATTATACCGAAACCAGGTATAATTAATATGTAAACTTCTGGATGACCAAAGAATCAGAAAAGGTGTTGGTATAAGATTGGGTCTCCTCCACCTGCTACTTCGAAGAATGATGTATTAAAATTTCTATCTGTTAAAACCATAGTAATAGCACCAGCTAAAACAGGTAAAGATAAAAGTAATAAAACTGCTGTAACCACTACGGCTCATCCAAATAAAGCCAATTTGTGTAGTCTTATTCCTGGACTTCTCATGTTTAAGATAGTTGTTATAAAATTCATTGCTCCTAATAGACTACTTATACCTGATAGGTGAAGAGCGAAGATAGCTAAATCTACACTAGGACCACTGTGACTTTGTATACCTGATAATGGAGGGTATAAAGTTCAACCAGTTCCTGCTCCATTTTCTATTGTTGCAGCAAATAAGAATAATATTAAACTAGGAGGTAATAATCAGAAACTTATGTTATTTAATCTAGGGAATGCCATATCAGGTCCTCCTACTAATAAAGGTAATAAAAAATTACCAAAACCTCCTATCATTGCTGGCATAACCATAAAGAAAATCATCAATATGGCGTGTGCTGTAATTATACTATTGTATAATTGGTTGTCAGCTATGTACTGAACACCAGGTCCAGACAATTCAAGTCTTATTAAAACTGAAAAGGCTGTTCCAAGTAAACCTGAGAATAGAGAAAATATAAGGTATAATGTACCAATATCTTTTGCATTACTTGATAAGAATCAACGCTCTAATCAAAGAGATATCTTCGCAGTCTCTACTTCTAAGCTCCTTTGACTCTGTCGGTTATAAAAAGGGGCTACCTCATATTGTGTACAATTATAGGTAATGTAATGCGAAAAAGAGAATATCTAAAAGTTGCGTCAACCTTTAGATATAAAAAAGTATTATAAAAATTATGATAAATAATATCTATGAGATTGGAACTCATATAGATGCGAAAAAAAAAATATAATATCTAAGAGTTGCGTAAACCTTTAGACATAAAAAAGTATTATAAAAATAAGAGCTATGAGATTCGAACTCACATTGGAATGATTAAAAGTCACATACTTTACCATTAAGTTAAGCTCTCTTAGAGACAACGATAACTATTCTTATCAAAAACAATTTTTTTGTTTTGTTCTTTACCCTATGTATCTAACTAAATTTAACATATAAAGACATTAGAAGCTCATAATACGTGTGTGTTGTTGATTAACTTATACTGGTTAGCACATAACTGATTAACTTATATAGGTTAGCACATAATATGTGTGTATATGATAGGACCTTTTAAGGTATATAAAGTTTTTTTTTTATTTATTTGTAGTTGCTTTGTCTACTTTCTATCGAAAGTGCATTCTTACCTAATTCAAAGGCAAAACCTAAAGTTAACACTAAGAAAAATAAAAGCATTATTATTAAACCAAATATACCGTTAGCGTACGCACTTACAACATAAGGGTATACTAATAGTATTTCTAAATCAAATAATAAGAATAATAAAGCAAATATGAAAAATGATATACTGAATTCACTTCTATTTTGTCCTAAAAATGAATGAAATCCACACTCGAAAGCACTGTCTTTTTCTTCGTATGGGTTATGTGGGGCAAAGATTAAATTTACAGCTAATAATATTATTGCTAATATAGGTATAAATATAAGAAAAAATGTTTGACTTGTCATTTAAGCTTTAAATAATATAAGACTAAGAATACTAACTATATTAAATCATTCTCCTGGTATATATATAAATAATATAAGTAAAAGAGTTAAAACGGAAATAGTGCTACTTAACGCACTGTTTATTGTAATATTGCTTGGATTAAATTCCACTCTAAGACCATTAGATGTATTATCGTTTGCTGTAAACGAGGCGGGATTTATGTAAGCAACTAGATTTAAATTCTTAACTGAAGGGTTTATTTTGTAATCGTGTTTGAAAAAGAAAATTTGTTTTATTAAACTAAGATAATAACCTGCTCCTATAACACTAGTTAATATGGCTACTAGAGTCATAAATACATAACCGTTATCTAAGGCAGCACTTAAAACCATCTGTTTAGCAAAGAATCCTATTAGAGGAGGTACTCCTACAAATGAGAATAAGGTAATGGCTAAACTTATAGCTATATATGGATTAATGTAAAAGTAACCTTTTATCTGATTAATAAGCTGTATAGGTGAATTGTTAACATCAAGTAAATTCTTGTACTCTTTATCTTTATATACGTGTAAATATAAAGTATATCCTATAGTTACTAATATTATAAATGCGTTTAAATTTGATATAGAGTATTGTAATATATAGAATATATATGCTTGTATAGATTCGGCTTTATTTATAGTTAAGGCTAATAGTATAAACCCTACATGGCTAATAGTACTATACGCAAATAATCTTTTTATTCTAAATTGTGTTAGACCTAAAACAGAACCTATAACTAGAGAAAATAAACTACTTAACAATAATATATTCTTTCAAGAGAAATTTAAGTAAGAATACTCTGTGTAGAAAACTAATTCTAAGAAAAAGGCAAATATAGATATTTTTGCCACTATAGCTACATAAGTAGTAACTATTGTAGGTATTCCATCATAAACATCCGGAGATCAAAAGTGGAAGGGAGCAGCACTTACTTTGAATAAGAATCCCACTGATAATATTATTAAAGATAAGTGTAGATAATATGGTTGGTATCAGTATGTAAGAGTATTTAAGTCCTCTATTTCACTTATACTGCTTATCACATATATATTGTCTAAGTTAGTAGTACCAGAGTTAACGTATAATAAGGCTGAACCTAATAAGATAAAACAAGATGATAATCCTCCTAATAAGAAATAAGTTAACCCACTAGCAGTTGCTGATTCTGAATCTCTATATAAAGTAGACAGTATGTATAAACCATAACTTTGTAACTCTATAGACAAGAATACAGAAATTAAGTCTGCTGTACTCATTAAAAATACCGCTCCACATAATATAAATACTATTATAAGTGCGTATTCTATTATACGAAACTGTTCTGCTGTTTTGTTTGAAATAGAGTTTTTATTGTATGTTAATTTGCTAGTTAACAATTTATAAAAAGATGATTGTTCTTTTATAAAGACTTTTCTAGGATAAAAAGCAGTTAATACCAGTATAACGGCACTAATTAAGAATATAAATATGTTGAAAGATTGTGTAAATGTTGTAACATTAAATAATCCACCATATACACCTATACCTTTTTCCAGTGCTTTAGTAAATAAATTGTTTAAAGCTAAAAAACTGGCAAAAAGTAAACCAGTTATAACTATTCTTGAAAATAATATTGATTTGTCCCGTCTTAAAGTAACGGCGTTTGAAACTAATAAAGAAATTAATAAAGAAATTAACATTAAATTTGCGAGCGATACTATAATTTTTTTTTTTTTATTTTTTTTTTTCTATTTTAAAAGGTTATCTTCTTTTAGAAGAAGCCTGTTCGTTAGAGCCATCTACTTCTGAGATGCTTCTAGTAGTACCCGCTGTAATAAAAATATTTATAAAGAATAAAAATAATCTATTTACAGGAGCAGCGGTAGGGGTAATTACTTAGAGCTATTGGTGTGAATATCTACCAGAGTGTTTTCAAGTAAACTAACTAATGGAACTATTATTAGAAAGTGTGAAAAATATAATACAGTACTTATTTGACCAAATTCTATAAATGGTGTTTCAACGTGTTTAGCTCCTATTTGCATTAATATTAAAAAGTTAGCTACAAAGATAAAGAAAGCTATTTTACTTAAAGGTCTAAATTGTAAACCTCTACTTCTACCTAAATCTGTGAAGGGCATAACTAATAATATTAATATTGCAGCAAACATAGATATAACACCTAATAATTTATTAGGTATAGATCTTAAGATAGCATAGAATGGTAATAGATATCATTCAGGTACTATAGCAGGTGGAGTTTGCATTGGGTTAGCCATAATATAATTATCACTATCACCTAAAACATTAGGCATAAAGAAAACAAACACTGATAGTACTACGATAAATAAGAATATAGTTATTAAATCCTTAAATATGAAGTATGGAGCAAAAGGTAATCTATCGTAATTACCTGAAACACCCAGAGGATTACCTGATCCTGCACTATCGTGTAATGCTATTAAATGCATTAATGCTAATGCAGCTAATACAAATGGTAATACAAAGTGTAAAGCAAAGAATCTATTTAAAGTAGCGTTATTAACACTGAAACCTCCTCAAATAAATTCAACTACATCTTGTCCTACTCACGGTATAGCACTCATAAGGTTAGTAATAACTGTAGCACCTCATAAACTCATTTGACCGTATGGTAAAACATATCCTAAAAAGGCAGTAGCCATCATTAATATAAATATAACAACACCAATTGTTCATACTAATGTTCTAGGAGCTCTGTAAGATCCGTAGTATAAACCTCTTCCGATGTGTAGATAAACTAAAAAGAAAAAGGCTGAAGCAGTATTAGCGTGTAAGTAACGTATTAATCATCCGTTATTAACGTCTCTCATAATATGTTCAACTGAATTGAATGCTTCTAAAACACTAGGGTTGTAATGCATTGCTAATGTAACACCTGTAACAATTTGTATAACTAAACAAAAACCAAGTAATGAACCGAAATTTCATAAGTAACTAATATTTGAAGGTTGAGGTGAATCAACTAAGTATCCATTAAGTAAACTCATTAAGGGGTGACTTTTAAAAATTCTCATTTTATTAAAAAAAAATTATAAATTAGCATATTATTTAAAGTGTATCTAAGTGTATTAATACTGTAAAAAACCTACTTAAGGTATAATTAATAAAAACTTTTTTTTTTTACTTTATCTAGTAAATGTATAATAAATATGTATGTTTAATATACTATCTCGAAAGAAAGGTCTTTACTAAGTAAAATGCGTAACTAAATTTTGTGGGTTATTACACATAAGTATAAAGATAATACAGTAATAGAATATGTGTCGCTATATATATTTTTTTTTTTCTAACGTATTTGGCACTTTGCGACTTTGATAAATACTAGAAAAAAAAAGTTTTAAAGCAAAGCGCTCGCTACGCGCTGCAAACACTGACGCTTTGCTATAAGTATAATCTAAATAACTTTTTTTTTGTATTAACTTATTGTTTTTTATCTAAATATAGCTATATATATTCCTATCCAAGACTCGAACTTGAA
>JAMAHV010000036.1:0-17613 GCA_023627725.1 Cladosporium sp. D2B6 | reverse complement strand
ATAAGCACTGAACCGGGCGACTAGTACTAGAGTGGGTGACCATCTGGGAATCCCGCCTGTTGTATGTTTTTGTTCGCGCTAATCTTTTGTCGGATGACCTGATCATATATCTTTGAAGGGCAGATGCGCGCTAGCATTTTGCTAGCATTTTGTCCAAGTAGCCTAGAGTGGCATCGATGCTAAGCGAAGACCAAGACTCGCAAAGCTTGAAACGGATGAATGACACAACACGGTATGAAGATATGGTTGTCAACAAATTCGCTCATTTCGATACCTACAACACATCTGCAAACATATAAGGGTCCTGTGCATTTTTGTTTCCTCCTTATATTATTTACAGCTGCTCGTTGACGAACAGACCGGCCATACCCATACCAGTGCCAATGCACATGGTGGTGAGCAGGACCTTGGCCTTGCGGCGTCGGCACTCACTCAGACCAGTGACGATCTGTCTTGCGCCTGTGCAACCAAGAGGGTGGCCCTGGAGATTGAAATGTTAGCAATTGTTTCTCGAGAGCGATATGGAACAGATGAATAAAACTCACCAATGCGATGGCGCCACCTCTGACGTTGAGCTTTGCGTGGTCGATCTTGAGTGCATCCTTGCAGTAGACTGCCATTGAGGCGAAGGCCTCGTTCAACTCAACAAGGTCAATGTCGTCAATGGTGAGGTTGTACTTGGTAAGGAGCTTGGGCACGGCGACCGAAGGACCGATACCCATGATCCTGGGCGCAAGACCAGCGACGGTGGCTCCGACGAACTTGGCAACAATGGGCTGGCCGAGCTCGAGGGCCTTGGATCTCTTCATGAGCAGGATAGCGGCAGCACCATCGGTGACCTGACTGCTGTTGCCGCCAGTAGACTTGTCGCCGAAGTCAGGGAAAGCAGGGCGGATCTTGTTGAGGCCTTCGAAGGTGGTGCCCCACCTGGGACCCTCGTCCTTGGTGAGGGTGACATCCTTCTCCTCGCCAGTCTTGGGGTCCTTGACCTTGACGGTGATAGGTGTGATCTCATCCTCGAACCAGCCAGCCTTCTGTGCGGCCTCCGCGCGACGGTATGACTCGGCAGCGTATCTGTCCTGTTGCTCACGGGTGATGTTGAAGTCGGCGCCGACGTTTTCTGAGGTTTGACCCATGGGCTGCAAGCAGTCGGCGGCGTTCTGGTTGGCGTTGACGATTTCGTCGACGAAGGGGCGGGTGAGGCGGTCGCCGCCAGCGGTCATGTGCTCGGCACCGACGGCCACACCGACCTCGATGGCGCCGGACTGAATCTGGGCAGCAATGTCCTGGACGGCCTTGAGGCCGGAGGAGCAGAAGCGGTTGACACTGCTGGCGGCGGTGGTGGTGGGGAAGCCAGCGGCAAGGCAGGCGGCGCGGACGTAGTATGCGGCTTTGGCGTCGGAGACCTGTTTGTAGGATGTCAGTGGGTGTATTGCTGGCTTTTCGATCATGGAGTACAACGTACGTTGCCCAAGCAAATGTCCTCAACCAGCTGCGGGTCGAGGTTGCTCTTGCGGACGACCTGCTCGAGGATCTTGAACACCAGGCCATCGAGAGGAGTGTCCTTGAAGCCGCCCTTCTTGGCCTTGGTCAGGGGAGTACGGATGGCGAGTGTGATGACAACATCGTCGGGGTTCTGGGAAGTGCTGTTGGTGTTGTCAGCCAAAGGCACAGAAGGTGTACTTTTATCATCATGGTGATCCAGTCGATCTGGGGAAAGTTGTGGAGAGGGGTTTTGGGATGCGTACATCTGCTCGAGTGGGGACTTGCCCGGGGTGATGTGGGAGAGGACGTTGGAGAGACGCTGGGTGGCCATTGTGAAAGGGGTGTATGTGTGGAGTGTGGTGAAGTTGAAGATGTTTGATTGGGAAGACGCTGGTATAACTATCGTGCCAGAGGGCAGTATTGGCAGAGGCGTCGCTCGCTGCTCGGCAAATCGTGAGCCTCGGCCAAACGCAAAGCTCGGCCTGGGAAAGCGCATCGCAGCAGCCAAAACACCCTTGCCCGAGTCCGCGGCCGTCTGCTCGGCTTTGCCCTTGGCCCTGCTTACAATCGGCCTGCCACCTGCAATGACTTTACACGATGCCGCATCGTTTTGGTGGCCCTGACAATACAAAGATCAGAGAGCTCCTGGATACACATGACCCCATGCCACTATACTCCAAGCGTGGAGATTGGTCGCCTTCACGAGTGTATCACTGATCAAGAGTAAGCAGCAAGCAGGCTAAGACTTTATACGTCAAACCGACCGTGATGCATAAGGTAACTGAACGTGCCATGGAAAGCATTGATGAAGAATGTTATCTTACTGTGAGCCCGCCTTTGATGGCATTCGATCAAGATACCGACTTGAGAGCAACGCTTACCGAAGGCTGTAGTGCAGTGTTGATGCTCGATAATATAACACGCGATGTGTACCCAGGTCCAGACGAGGTTGAATATCGTCGTGTAATTTCCTGAATGCAAGGTACCAACCCTCTGTCAGGTACGGCGGTGTGGAAATGATGCTAGTGGTCCACAGAACGGCTTGAGTATCTTTCGGCCATCACCATGACCACAGATCTCTGGCCCAGAAGATTGATGAATTCATCTACATTTTCTCGAACAAGTCAATCATCACCAACCGCCGGGAGTGAATTCCACCGGAACACAAGTCTTCATACTTGCATGGTTGCGTGCCGGGCCCTGACAAGGCTCACAAGGCTGAGCCAATCATGGCGCTGACGTTGACACGAACCGTGACCAGAAAGCCAAAATCCGCCGGCCCTCGTGCCTTGAGCACGAGGACTAACCCGCACGCTTCACACACACCGACTTCGCTAGCTGGTTGTTGATGTGATCGCCTCGCGGTCAGAGGGTCTTGTCTGTGTAATTAATTGACTTTTGCCCAAAACACTATGGGAGCTTTTGTGCGGTGACACGGATTCATCTGCTTCTCTTATAATAAATCGCCTGCATTGGAGATCAGGCAACGGCTGTGTCGTTGAACGGTAGAGGGCTGCCAATAAGACTCCTACTCGAGAAACAAGCGCCATGCCTTCCAATCATTCCCGGCCAAACGACACGAAGAGGCTGTCCACCGGATCCTCGTCGAGCCAAATGCAGCACCGTCCCACGAATCCCTCTGGTCTGCGACAGGCACACATGCCGCCCTCTTCTCCCGAAGACCGCAGGAACGATGGGCACGCCCCAGCACACCCCACGGATAATGGAATACAGCCCATGATAGAAGGCGCCTCAGTCCAGTCTGAGCCAGCCGCCATGCCCGTCGAGGGCGCAATAGAAGAGCCGGAAGTCAATGCTAGAACCGCACTCCTTGGAGAGGCGCAAAAGTACAGCATACCTACACATGAGAACTGTGGAGAGGAGAACTGCAATCATGGAGCTATGAGCCCGCGGCCACGGCATATGCGAGGTTATGGGAGCTTTGCGCCTAGTGTTGCTTCTACGGATGCGTATGGAGCGAGTTACACAGAAAGAATTGGCGGCAGTGGAGACAGTATACATGGAGTTCTGGGACATGCTCTGGCCGACTCTCTCATTCCCAGAGACGGCGGTGAATTGAGCTCGGAGCAGTTCCTGGAACAGAGGAAGAAGGCTAAGCATTCAAAATTAATGTATGTAGGACTCCGATCAAGGCTCACTACCTCGACCGCAACACTCCTTTCCCTTGATTTCTTGACTGACAACTAGGTAGGTACATGCTCTACTACCTCCCAAGCACAAACTGGATCCGACAATACAGGTGGTCCTTCGTCCAAGGCGACCTAATCGCTGCCCTCACAATGGCCAGTTTCTACATCCCCATGTCGCTCTCGTACGCCTCAAACCTAGCACACATTCCACCCATCAACGGCCTCTACGCTTTCGTCTTCAACCCGCTGATCTACGCCATACTCGGAACCTGTCCCCAGATGGTAGTCGGACCCGAAGCCGCCGGATCTCTATTGACAGGCCAGGTCGTCCGCGAAGCCATTAACTCAGGACACCATCCGGACAAGGCTGGCCAGAAGAACGCCCGAGTTGCAGGAATGGTTACTGGACTTGCGGGCGCTATCATTCTTGCAGCTGGACTTTGCAGACTCGGTTTCCTCGACTCTGTGCTTAGTCGACCTTTCCTGCGTGGGTTCATCAGTGCCATTGGCGTGGTCATTTTCGTCGACCAACTGATTCCTGAGATGGGCCTGGATACTGCTGCCGCACATTCTGCTTCCGGCGCTCACGGTAGTAGTCTGGATAAGATTATGTTCCTGTTCCGTCATGCCTCTGAAGCAAACAAGATCACTTGCGCTGTCGCTTTCGGCGCGTTCGCAGTGGTGATGGTGCTGCGTGAAGTAAAGAAGCGTCTGCAGCCCAGGACGCCATGGGTCGCTTACATTCCCGATCGCTTCCTAGTTGTGGTCCTATCGGCAGTCTTCACTTGGAATTTCGAGTGGCACAAACAGGGCCTTGATATTCTCGGCAACATCAAGGCCAAGGGAGCTCCGTTTCAAGCGCACTTTCCTTTCGATTCGGACAACTTCCACCATGTCAACGATGCCTTTTCGACGTCTTTTTTGATCGCTTTGCTCGGTTTCTTCGAGTCCAGCGTGGCTGCGAAGTCGCTGGGTACTGGCAACGCCAAGACGAAGAAAGTAGTCAAGGCTGATGGCAGAGTGGTAGACGAGCCTGATGGTATCGTCAATGTCACGGTGTCGGCTAACAGAGAGCTTGTTGCTCTGGGTGTTGCCAACATGCTCGGAGGCTTATTCATGGCCATCCCAGCGTTCGGAGGCTACGGTCGCAGCAAGGTCAACGCCAGCACTGGTGGCAAGACTCCAATGAGCTCTGTCTTCCTCAGTCTGATCACCGTGTTCTGCGTGTTGTTCCTGCTGCCATACTTCTACTACATCCCCGTAAGTCAAATCCTTCACACAATCCCAAAACCATTCAAGCACTAACACCCCCTCCCAGAAAGCCGTCCTCTCCGCCATGATCTCCGTAGTAGCCTACTCCCTCATCGAAGAAGCCCCCCACGACATCCACTTCTTCTGGACCATCTCCGGCTACAGCGAACTCCTCCTAATGACCCTCATCTTCCTCACAACTTTCTTCTGGAACCTCCGCATCGGCATCGCAGTCGGCATCGGCCTCTCCCTCTTACGCCTCCTCCGCCACTCCACCCGCCCACGCATCCAGATCCTCGGCCGCGTCCCCGGAACCCAAGATTTCGAAAACGCAGAATCTGACCCGGACGCTCTGGAATTCGCGTCCCACTGCCTCATCGTCAAGATCCCGGAGCCGCTGACGTTCGCCAACACGGGCAGTCTGAAAGACCGCCTGCGCCGCCTGGAAGACCACGGCTCCGCCGCCGCGCACCCTGCGCAGCCCAAGAAGCGCAAACCAGAGCAATACAACAGACACCTGATCTTCGACATCCACGGCGTCACGGCCCTCGACCCCGCGGCCTGCCAAGTCCTCCTGGAAATTGTGGAATCGTACATCGAGCGCGGCACGCGCGTGTACTTCTCCCGCATCCCGAGCCGGCGCAGCGAGGTCTGGAGGCTGATGGTCGTGAGCGGGATCGTGGAGGTCTGCGGCGGGGAGAGGTACTTTTTGAGGAGTGTTGGCGAGGCGTTGAAGATGAGCGAGAGGGAGGAGACGTTGAGTTTGTGGGCGGAGGGGAGTGCGAGGGCGAGTCCGGAGGGGAGCGTTTTGAGTGGGTCGGCGGTTGGGACTGCTGCTGGTAAGAGGCCTGGGACGGGGGAGAGGGAGGGTGAGGAGGGGGGGTTTGCGGCGCAGGGGGAGGCTGTTGCTGTTGAGGGTAGGTGATTGTTAAGAGATGGGTTTGTTTTTTTTTTGGAGGAAAGGGGGAAGGCGTTTTCCCCGCCCTCTTATGGGTTTGCTTTTTGCGGTTAGAAGCGTTGGAGCGGGTTTTTCGAAGTGTTTTGTCATTTGCATGTATGTATGATTGGATAGAACCTGACGACCCATCGTATCGGCGTTTTTGCGTTTGTTTGCATCTGCGGATTGGCTTGAATCGAATTTCTTTTTTTCACAGGTCTAAGAAGTGGGTATCTATCTACACGCCTTCTGCTTTGGAGGCATATCTCGTTCTGCTGCTTATTGATCTTTCGATGCTTCTGGTGAATATCCAACTCTTCTCCACCAGGCTCGTGAGCCTCCTCGCTCGCCCCTTCGAATGATGCTATTAAGGGGATCAATCACCATTCCACGCGTGTTCGTGAGTGGTGTAGCTTGTGCCTCTTTGCCTTTGTAAAGGCTCGTTGTGATGTCTTGATAGTTCCACAGCGTTGAACCTATCGGCTTGTCTTCTCAGCCTCGATCTGATCCCTCAAGCTTTGCAACACTTCCTCCCGCTTGCGCAGGTGCTCTTGCAACCCATCGACCTGCTCCTTGACCATGGAAATCTCATCCGCCATTCCCTTCAGCCCTTGCCCCGTCTTGGCCTTGCCCTCTCCCAGCTCCAAATCTTTCAATTCCCGCCTCTTGTAATCCAGCAACTGCTCGAGCTCGCGCTTCACCAGCGCAGGTCTCGAATCGTCTCGTCTCCCGCCGCGCTCACGTCGCCTCTTCGCACCTTCCTCCACTTTCGCCATCTTCTCCTCGATCTCCCGCAGCTGCTTCTTCAGCCGCACTTCTTCCCACTCGGCGTCGCGCGGCGTGCTCGAGAAATCTGTGCCTTTCGGTTTGCGCTCGCCCACGCCCAGGCGCGAGAGGTATGTGTCGCCGAACTTGGCCTTCTTGCCCGAGAGTGTGGTATCGTCGCGCTTCGTGCCCCACCGGTCAGCTGCTGTCTGCTGAGCCTCCACATTGTAGTCGATCTGGCCCTGCTCGAAAGTCGCGCGCAAGCTGGGCGGCACGGAGCGAGGAATACGGTAGCCCTCGTGGCGGTTGTTGAGCATGTGCAGGAAAGCCAGGCAGGCATCCTTGTTGACGCCCGGGGCGCTCTTGGGGTTCACCAGGTTCCAAGCGGAGTGCACGTCGGTGTCCGGGACGTCGAGGCTGTCGTAGAGGTCTTGCAGAGCGGCGAAGGAGATGCGGCCGTCGCGGCCAGTGCGGTTCTCGGAGTAGATCGCTTCGTACTTGGCCTTGTCGGCGGGCGACATGTACCAGTCGAAGCCGTCCTTGAGCGCGCCGCCGTCCTCGTCGTAGTCGTCTTCGGGCCGCTCGAAGGCCTCGCCGCCGCCGGTCACAGCGCGGCTGGCGTGCACGAGGTGTGCTTTGCTCTCCGGGACCAGCCAGTCGGGCAGGGAGTTGGGGACGTCCATGTACTCGCCGTTCATGAGGTCGTAGATGAGGCGCATGGCGACGCAGAACTCCTCGAAGTCGAGGTTGCCGTCGTTGTCGACATCGGCCAGGTCCCAGATCTTCTCGAGCTGGTCATCGCGGAGTTGGGAGTTCTTAAGGACGCTGGCGGCTTGTGCGCCGTTGAGGTGCTGTCCGCCGCCGGCCAGTGAGGAGAAGATCTCCCAGTATCGCTCGACTTCCCATTGTTCTATGCGTTTGACGGGAGCCATTGTGTATGTGAGAGGAAGGGAGGGCCAGGGGGTGTGTTGGCGTATAGAGTAGGTGAGCGGGAGTTGTGGTGTTGGTGTTGGTGTATGCAAGTGTGCATGTTCAGTATGGGGGTGGGCAGGCTAGAACATGAGGGTGTGACGTTGGCTGGCTGGGGAGAGCTTGGGCGGCGCCGGCTGCTCGTGCCGACACGCTGTGAAGACCGATGTATGCATGCACTCCACATGGCAATGATGAAAAGGAAAAGGGAAATAAAGATGCATCAATTGACATTCAGTTGCCAACTATGCAATACTCCAGGTGACAGAAGAAATAATCCGACGATGTTCTATGCCTCCATTCGAAAGAATATACCAGCCCGCCAAAACGCAACTCGGGTATCATGTAAAGCAATGCACCCCCTGAAGAACGCCGGAAACACTCCAGTACAACTCCCACAAATGCTTTGTTACTCTCGCGACCACTGATTGCTCTACTATCATAGTAGCACTCAAAGCGGCGCATCCACGAAAGGTCTGAAAGTCCTTCCGCCAAACCTCTCCAAGTCGTCCTCCTGCATGCCACCCATGCTCTCGTCGTTGTCATCCTCGTCTCTATCGAGACCTCGCTTGGATCTAGCAGCGCCGGTCTGCACGCTCTGTCGACGATCTGCCGCCACCGAGCGTTTCGCGCACAAGATGTCCCAGTAGCCCTGCAGCAGCCTTTTCATGGCATCGTCGAAGTTTACGCAGAAGCGTTGCGCTTGACACAGCTGCATCGCTTTGATGTAGTCCACATTGTCGTGAGTCTCCATGAGATACGCGGCAATCACGCCCGCGCTGCGCTCGTTCCCCGACTCGCAAAACACGAGCACCTTTCCCAGCTGGCCAGTAGCAGTGTGGACGCGCGCCAAATGCGAGTTAATCATGGCGGTTGTCTCCGGGAAAGCGTGAATCAAGTCCTGGTTGTTGGCGAGATCGACGGTGCGCGCTTCTATGCCCGCAGCCTGCGTGCGACGCAGCGCAGCGTCCATGAGCTTGAAAGTGTACTCGTGCTTCTGCCTGATGCCCAGCACCATTGTGATTCCCTCCTTGCGCATCCAGGCTTCGTCTTTAGCGACTGTCATAGGGCCTAGGTAGAGGTAAGGCAGGATCATCTGCGCGTCGCGGCGGCGCTCGTAGGTCCATTCGAAGATGACGTTGGAGGTGATGAGGTTGGTGTAGGCGTCACCGGGTGTGGGCAGGACTGAGGATGCACCGAGCTGAATGTCTGGCAGGGCGTCGGCGTTAAGGGCTGGTGGAGGGACGACGATGCGAGGAGGGGTGGGAACGCGGTAGGCATAGTCGTCGTTCCGGTGTGGGTATGCGAGTGGGATGGTGGTGTCTGCCGGCATGGTTGCGTGTGGTGGGAGGTAGTTTGCAGGAGGGATGGGTGTGGTTGGTAGGTGGTGGCTCGGCTCAGCTAGTTGTAGGCGAGCATGATGTCTTGTATGGTTTTAATTAAGGTGAGCGGGGTCTCACGTGAAGATGAAGAGGAGAGTGTCGCGCAGTTCACGTGCTATCAGTGCATGTGAGAGTTAAAGTAGTGAAGGCGAGCACTTGCAAGTCGCTTTCTTTTGCCTGCCAGCCTGCGATACCGCAACGTCACATGCCAGTGAGTGGAGGAGAGATCTCGACTCGGACAGGCAGCGACGACCAAGTAACCCCACATCGGCGCAAGATCGGCCAGGGACAGGGACAGTGCATTGCATCGGCATTTGCCAGTGCATAATACCTTACCTTGTATATTGTATGGTGAAATGCATCACATCCCACGAGAATACGATTTGTTGCAATAGAGGAGCTAGGTTAGTATTGAGCACGGATACACATGAGTTGGTACAGGAAATACATTGCAATCATTCACTCCAGTGAACAATCAGATGTTGACATATGCATCTCGCTTCATTGGGCTAGCATCTCTTGGCACGTAGGAAGCTTCTGGATTATGTAAGTTTGGGTGAAGACCCGAAAAATGACTGGCAGTGCGTGAGTGCGGTTGATCGATGTGACACCATTTTTGTCACGCCGAAACGACACAACACACAATCATGGATGCTCTTCTGCGACACTTCCGCAAGTCCTTGTCGGACGAGGTCGCCACCCTCGCCAAAGCCCATCTTGAAAATCTTGAAAAAGGCGAATATGAGGCCATCTTGAAATCGACCGAAGCACAAGAATTGTTGCAGACCAACACACCCATCCAATTTTCAAACAACGAATCTTGGATCGATGTCATTTTCCAGCGTCTCAGTACACTGCTCTCCGATCGTTCAAAACCGGAGACCCAGGCTATCTACTTCTGCATCGGATATGCTGCACTTTTGGCTTTCTTGCAATCTAATGTGACTGGTCCCCCTCTTCCAT
The DNA here is from genome assembly GCA_023627725.1 of Cladosporium sp. D2B6. Classification (NCBI taxonomy): domain Eukaryota; kingdom Fungi; phylum Ascomycota; class Dothideomycetes; order Cladosporiales; family Cladosporiaceae; genus Cladosporium; species Cladosporium sp. D2B6. Next base: position 7,711 of record JAMAHV010000036.1, on the reverse strand, counting down.
TCACTTCTGCAAGCACTGTATTTTCGAAGGATATTGCATCAAGTACGAAGGCGACCCGGGAAACTAGACGTGCTCTGCTGGCCGGCCTTGCCCTGGACGGTATCGCCGCGTACCGTTTGACACCCAACGTGGAGTTGCTGTGTCTCGCCGATGCCATCTTTACTTCTCCTGCCATCTTGAAGAACATCACAGTCGCGAGATGGGCCAAGATTAGGGCAAAATTCATGCACCAAAGGCTGTTATCTGAAGTGTCAGCGACCTTGCAAGACATCATCTATGAGGACCTTTCGCTTGTAGCGGAGGATCTCGAGGCAGCCAAGACTTCTGGTGACTTCGACCAACAGGCTGAAGGCGAGTTCCTGCTCGAGAGGTCGACCATCCACATCCACCACGGTCTTGACAGCTACGCGAAGGAGGATATCGAAAGCGCGACAAAGAACCGTGGGTTCAAGTTTGCATTGACTGGTCTTTTGGGCAAGCGAACCAAGTTCCAGCAAAAGGAGACGAGCCAGTTGGTTGTGTTGGCAAAAAGTGCAGAGGCACTATCTTCCGACAAGAAGGATGACGAACAGAAAGCTTCCACAGCATCAACTGATGCACAGGACCAGACCACAGGAGCGACCGCACCTGACAAGCTGGACCTCAACGACGACACACTACTGGAATCTATCTCATTCACCAAGAAATCTGAAATTCCAACAGACCTGCAAGCGATGTCTGACATCCCACAAGAGCTTCAGGATCTCGACCCTGAAAACCAACCCAAGCTGCAACCTCTAGATTCGAGCATTTTGCTGTCCATCGCGTCTTCAATCAAGAACACACAGCCAGAGGAGGGTCTCACAAGAGAAGAAACCATTCCTTACGCCACTCGTGTGCTCGAAGGTGGAAGCTCCAACTGGCAAGTCTACACACAGGCACTTCTTGTGCGCAGTCGTATCGAGGGCTACAGGTCACGCACTATCGAGCGTGGTCTCCTGCAGCTTCAGGCTCTTGTTGACCAAGTCATCGCTGATACCGCCAACGGCGAGCAAGCCACCGAAGGCCAAGAAGTCGAAGCTGCTGCCAGCACTTTCTTGCCCAAGGCTAAGGAGTCGGAGAGCGCACCCGTGACTGAGCGCTTGCAGTACATCTTCCAGCTTGCTTCACCTACAAGGTGGGACCTGGAAGCAGAGCTGGCTTCTCGCTGGGTGTCTTTGGGAGGTCTCAGGTCTGCTCTAGACATCTACGAGCGCCTGGAGATGTGGGCAGAAGCAGCACTTTGCTGGGCTGCCACAGAACGTGAGGACAAAGCCCGTGCTTTGGTCAGACGGGAGCTGTTCCACGCCACAAACGGCGAGTCAGAAGAAGAACCATCCGAAGATGAGCAGTGGCTGGGCCCAGCTCGCGACCCAGCACCCCTCGAGGCACCACGTCTCTACTGCATTCTCGCTGACATTGACTCATCGCCTGAGCTATGGGAGAAGGCTTGGGAAGTGTCTGGCAACCGCTACGCTCGCGCTCAGAGGTCTCTTGGTCGCCACTACATTGCAGCCAACGACTACATCAAGGCCGCGCTAGCGTACAGCAAAGCACTTACCATCGACAAGCTGAACCAGCCGGCTTGGTTCGCATTCGGCTGCACCCTTCTCGAACTCTCACAATTCGATCGCGCAGTCGAGGCCTTCACCCGCTGCGTGCAGCTCGACGACACAGACGCAGAATCCTGGAGCAACCTAGGCGCCGCACTCATGAAGACCGACCCCGAAGAGAAGCTCGCCGCCAGCAAAGCATCGAACCCAGATGGCCCGACTCTCGACGACGAAGAAGAGCGCGCCCCCTCAGACCCCAAGAGCGAACTCCGCGCCATCGCCCACAACACCCGCGTCGACGCTCTCAAAGCCCTCAAGCGCGCCGCAACTCTCAAAAACGACTCCTTCCGCATCTGGGACAATGTCCTCACCGTCGCCGCCTCGCTCTCCCCGCCCGACTATGCCACCATGCTGACCGCGCAAAAGCGCATCGTCTCCATCCGCGGCAAGCAGGAAGGCGAATCCTGCCTCGACCTCGCCATCGTGCAGGCCCTCGTCTCGCACGTCATCGAGACCAACGACTCCTACGACCCTTCCGCGCCTGGTCTCGCACGCTTCATCGTCCGCTTCGTCGACGAGGAAGTCGTCCCGCTCATCACATCCTCCGCTCCGCTGTGGCAGCTCGTCAGCAAACTCGCGCTCTGGCGCCACAAGCCCTCGTCCGCCTTGGACGCCGAGGAGAAGGCTTGGCGTGCGGTCACCAGTCAGCCTGGCTGGGAGTCCGAGAGTGAGAAGCGCTGGGACGCTGTTGTCGATGCTACCGTCCGCTTGTGCGATTCCTACGAGTCGTTTGGGCCGATGGAGAGGACGGAGGGTATGGGTGCTGGTGAGGAGCTGGTTGCTAAGGACTGGAAGTTCAAGGCTAGGAGTGCGGTTAGGGGTATTATGAGGAAGGGTGAGGAGTGCTGGGGCGAGACGGGTGGGTATGCGAGGTTGCAGGAGGCTCAAGATGGGTTGAAAAATGCTTAGAAAGAGGAAGGTTTAGGCATGGGATGAGGATTGGGGATTGGACTTGTGATTTTTATGTTTGGGGGTAAGAAAAATTATGGAAAAGTTGGATTTCGCATGGGAAGTGATTAGAACGAAAGGTGTGTTTACTACCTAACGAAATGTGAACGCCAGTCTCTGCGCGTTGTCGGTCATGCAGTCATGCAGTTCTCAGTCCGGGTCTTCGTAAACCCCAAGCTTATGCTTCTCCTTGTACGCCTACAACAAGTTCGGGCCCTCGAGGCCAGGGCACCGGAGCATTCGCTCTGGCTCCCATGTCGTTTCGTCCTCCGCGTATCCCTCGTACTGGATCTCAAACTATAGCTTTCTCTCCAGAATCCTGTCGGCTTGAAGATTGTTTTTGTGGAGGGTGGAGCCCTGGTTGATCCACTCTGCTTGTTGCTCTGAGCGTCCGCGCCATTGCACTAGATTGCGGTACCGGTGCGACTTTATCGCCTCGATGAAGTACTCGCCTTCGTCGAGGGGGTCTTCTCCCTCGCTGCTTCTGGATGCAGGCGTAGGTGGGTCGTTCAACGCGCTTTCATTGAGAGTCTCGGTTGTTGGAGTCCAGGAGCTGAGGTGACGTCTTGCTGTGCTCCTCGGTAGGCTTCGATAGCTCCGGAAGCGATGCCTGTGGCGGTCTTTTGTAGCAGCAAGAGACAATCGGGGTATTTCTGCAGGTCCTGCAGAGCCGCTGGAAGTAGGCGGTGTCGGCGATCGATCATGCTGACGCTCTTCTGGCGTAATCGCAGTCACTGGGGCAGCTGGGGAGCTGTGTGCGCTCAAAGGGCGTGATCCCGAACGACATGAGGTTTCAGAGGCAGTCTGATGCCTTACGCGGCTACGTGCGTCCCCTAGAGGCTCAGGTGATATATCTAGCCTCCTGCGCTTCTCCAGAGCTTCGCCCCTGCTGCCTTGGGAGTTGCGTTGGAGTCTCTCAGCGTGTTCCTGTAGGGCGGTTGCGATACAGTCAAAGTACGGATCGTTGCGAGCGGTGATTCTGGTGATGATTCGATGCACGACGTCAACAACAGACTGACCGAGAGCCAAAGCCAGGAAATTATCCCTCGCCTGCGCTTTTAATTTGGGCGGCACCCGGTTGCGATAGTAATTGGAGATGAGACCGGCGGTCGCCAGATCGAACCAAAATAACCACGGTCTCTCGTGCGCTGCTGGGGTTGGAAACCCGTGAGCCTGTCTTGTGAGCAAGAGAACCAGCGCAGCATGTTTCCTGATGTTCATCTCTTCTTTTGTCTGTTGCGATGTCAACATTGATTCCGGTCACAAGTCTCATTGTATACATACAACTTTGTTCGTCGTGTCCTTGGAAGCAGGACTGTATTCAGATGTCTTCTGGAAAGCGAGCCATGACTGCTCTTGGGAAACCTTGCCGCAACCAGCAAGGCTCGCGAGTGGTGACGGGCAACCTGAAGGCGCCAGTCTGGTTGCGAAGCTAGGTCTATATAGCCAAGCGTGAGAGCTGAGAGGCGAGCAGATCTTCACGTGTGTACGTCTCTGCTACAGGGGAGAGTCAGGTCGTTAGTAGCATGTGAACTTTGCTACTAGTTGACATATGATCTTGATCAAACGAAGTGTCGGTGTGCAGCTACAACCAGGACGATCCTGCGAGCGCCGCAGCGCGGATCTCTTTTGTCGCGTTTGCATATTGCTGCTGTTGAACCCTAGTATCGGTACTGCTCTGACTTCTGCTTGACTGACTGCTTCAAGATGCATTTCTAGGCCGCTCGAAGTCTTGCTCCCTGACTAACGATTAGTGTTCTCGGGTGTAGTCGCGAATCGCGATTGACATGTGGAGCCGCATTGCCACTATCACGGTGCGACATCGATGCAGCAAAAGGGGAGGTTGGATAGATTGTTTGAAGAGCATGTGATTTTGCCGCCTACAGTGGTCCAGAATTGTTCAGCCTCCCAATTCACCGCTTGGGCACTGTGTGCACGTGAATGTCTTCGAGCGTCATAGATTGACCTCGACGTAAGTTGGCTTATTGAAATTTGCACGTGGAAGCACTTGCGTGATTCGAGTTAGAAGAGGGAATCTGCGTTTGTAGTCGTGAATATATGTATGTCTGCGGTACTCAGCTATTGTAAAAATCCAAAAAATGCCTCGCTATTGTTATGAGAAGCCAGATAGTCCACCGCCTCAGTGGTTCTCTGTGACGTCGATGACAGTCTTCTTGAAATGTCTCGCGGGCACCTTGCGGTTGAAGAGGATGTCCAACTCGCGGTAACTCCTTCCCTTGAGCTCGGGCAAGCCGAAGTACGCGCTGACGAAGCAGACCGCCGCGGTGCCGCCCCAAATGTAGCCACACTTGCCCGCAAGGTTCCAGCCCGTAGGGTTTAGCATCTGACTGGCGAGGTAGATCATTGGGATCTCGGCGATGTAGTAAGCACCTCTGCCGACACCGGTTGAGAGCGCTCTCAGTCTCACGGAACTCGTCTCTGCGATAATGGAGTAGGCGATGGGTCCGAGAGAGCCGGCGTAGACGAATGAGATGAGGATACCGAAGATAGCCTGTGCGTAGTTTGTGCCACTGTTCTGAGAAATGGTTGCGCAGATGCCGAGGAGGATCAAGAAAGTACAGTTGATAGCGGCTCCTCCGAGGAAGATGTCACGGCGTCCGAAGCGGGCACCCAGAGGAATCGACAAGATGGTGGCGATAAGTTGGAGGCATGAGTTGATGAGGCCGAGCTGGAAGGAGAAGTTTGTGTCCATTCCAGCGCGCTCAAAGAAGAAGGTGGCTTGGTTGGCAATCAAGTTTCCGGCGAAGTTTTGCGACGCATAGACCAAGCATGTAATGATCGTTCGGCGGAGATCGACACCCTTGAAAAGATCAAGAAGCGAAGGGCTACCGCCGGCGTGGGCTTCGATCTCGACTGTACGTTCCATCATGGCGAATGCTTCATTGGCACCAGACTCGGTGTTGTAGCCAAGGCGTTTAATGCTTCGCAAGGCTTCCTGCTTGCGACCGCGGCGAAGTAGCCACCAGGGTGATTCAGGCGCGAAGAAGAGGAGGACCATGAGTGGGACCTACGCAGATTAGCATTGGTGATATCGCGAGTATGTGAGGGTAGATACTAACTGGGAAGATCCATTGGAGAGCAGCAGGCATCCTCCAACTCCATTGGTCGTCGCGCTGGTTGTAAGCGTAGGAGATTCCGGCAACAATGATGCTTCCAATAGCCCAGCTCATTTGCAACGATGCCGCGCAAGCGCTCCTCAAGGCCAATGGTACGATCTCACTAGCGTAAGCGGGCGAGTTCGCAATGAAGAATCCCCAAGGCACACCCTCAAATGCCTGTCCAATAACAAGGACCTCGAGAGAATCGGCCTGCATACTGTCAGCGAATTCCGCGTCGGAGGGCGAGAGAGTAAAGGCTCACGAAGAAGGTGATGAAAATCGTGGCGTTCATCATGAAGAGCGCGCCGAGTGTTGTCCAGCGGTAGCCCAATCGGTTGGTCACAGGACCAGCGAGAAGGACACCGACAAACGCACCACACTGGCCAGCTTGGAAAAGAGATGACTGCCACTTGGTTGGAATGGCGTATTGCATGACTCCGGCGGCATCGAGGCCAATCTCAACGCCGTATCTTTCTTTGAACCAAGGCAGCGCAACGAAGTTGCCGCTCAAGAACCTGTACGGTCAAAGAGTCAGCGATGTTGTTCTGGATGGGTGGGAGTTGTGTTTATGTCTCCAGCATTTTCGTGTCTCCATATTCATCAACCGGGGGTGTCTTTGAACAACATACATGCAGAATGATTCCATAACCTGCAAGTCGAGATGTTAGCGTCATGAAACAGCCGGTATGTAGAGGAATGTGCGACTTACGATAGTGAAACACATCATGAAGGCCCAGAAACACGCAGTAGGGTGCGCCTTGATCGCTTGCTAACATAACAATGAGAGTCAGCCTCAATGTCTTGGGTAGAATTCTTCTATACCACGTCAACTCACCCATAATGTCTGGTTGTGTTCTCTTTCCTCAGCCAGGTAAGCACCTGACATGAGTTCTGGTTCCGCCAGTACCTCAGCATGGAGTATACTGTTCTTGCGTCCGACATCGTCGTCGTGTAGCGAATCCTCGAGGTGCTTCTCTGCCATGGTGGGGATGATTCAATGGGGTCGTTGGAGATTGGGAGAATGGAGGAAGCGGCGAACGGACATCAGAGGGCGGTCTCTAATCTTAATACTCATCGGATGCCACCATGCTCCACATTGTGAGGCCCCATACATGTGGGGTACCCGCGGGGAGAAAACTGGTTCTGGTCTCCGGGAGGAAGTCGGCTCTACAGATCACGCTCCACGCGTTGAAACGGCCAACACGGCGAGCACCGGAAGTTTGTTTGCTTGCAGTAAGAGTATCCGGCCAGACCAGTAACCGGCGCAGGTCGATTGCCGATCAGCGAATGAATCAGCGTGGTGAAGAGATCTTAAGGTATCTCTCTGCATGTCTAAGATGCAGTACCCCCTCTACCACATAGACGGGAAATTTATGGAGCTTGGGTGTGCACCTCTGGAGGCGTCCAGAGGGCCAGCTCCAGTACCCGATGGTAGAAGCAATGGAAATTGGCCTCTTGCCACGACAGATCAGCTACGGCGCCCAACCACGGATGCACCCAAAAGCCGAGCCAACGGACAAACCCGGAAACGCGCGCGTGATGTCCATGTTTCGCCACCGCACGATCTTGCCACGTGCTTTTCCTAAGTAATTGTCGGCATCTGAGAGATGGGTCGGCCGTTAGACGAATACCTGAGAAGAGCCGCATACGTCAAACCGGGTTTGAAAGATAGCCGCAACCTGCAAGCTAAGATCCTTAGGCGTAGATACCAAGATACGAAACGGTTTGAGTAAGCCGCCTACGGCGGGCCATCCTCATAAACCCAACAAACCTCGAATCTCGGGCTAGTTAGTAAGTCTATACTTTAGACTTCGCCTCTTTCTAAGGATAATATTCTATATCTAGCTAGAGTATAACTATTAAATTCTAAAAAAATGATATAAGCTAATATAGAGTATAAGAAATATATATATATATATATATATATATATATATATATATATATTTAATATTTATATATATATAAAATATATAAAAAAAATAAATAAAAATAGATATAATATAGTATTTTTT
>JAMAHV010000035.1:0-23427 GCA_023627725.1 Cladosporium sp. D2B6 | reverse complement strand
AACCCTAACCCTAACCCTAACCCTAACCCTAACCCTAACCCTAACCCTAACCCTAACCCTAACCCTAACCCTAACCCATTTCATCTCCCATTTCATCTCCCATTTCATCTCCCATTTCATCTTCTATTTCATCTTCTATTTCATCTCCTATTCTAATCTTCTCTTCTTTCTTATTTACTTCTATTCTCTTACTTACTAATTTACTCCTATTTATTTAATATCTTCTTCACTATAAATCTATTTATACTTCTTTTTATATCCTACCCTACTTTCTTTCTAATATTCATCTTTCTTCTTTTCTCTACCTATATCTCTTTTATTTCTTCTATTATCATTATTCTTCTTTCTTCTTTCTTTCTCCCTTTTTACTCTCTACTCTATCTTCTATTTTACTTCCTATCTCATCTCTAACCTTATCCTCTATTCTATTCTCTACTTTATCTCTACTATCTTTTTAACCCTCTTTCTTATACTAATCCTTTCTAATTCTACTATTATCTTTTCTTTTCTTTTTTTCTTAATACTAAATTCTCTTCTTCTACTTTCTCTATATTCTATTTCTCTAAATCTTTCCTTTCCTTCTTTAATAATTTAAATCCCTCTTTCCTCTATATCTTTCTTTTTAAAAAAATTATTTAATTAATCTATATTCTATAATCCTTATTTATTTTCTCTCTTCTCTATTTTCTCTTTCTTAATTCTTTTTCTTTTAATTCTTATTCTTTCTTTTTAATCTTTCTCTTCTTTTTCTCTCTTTTATATCTTACCCTTAATTCTATTTCTCTTTTTATTTCTTCTTATATTAACTACTTCTAATTCTTATACCTCTTCTCTTTCTTTCTATATTCTACTCTCTTTCTTCCTTATTCTATTTTATTTAAATCTACTAATTCTAATTATATATCTCCTAACTATTCCTGATAAATCATTTTCTTTTTAGTTCCTTTTCTTTTATACTAATTCTCCTTCTAAATTCTTTTTCTATTTTCTTTTTTCTTTTCCTTAATTTAATTCTAAATATCTCTTTATATCTACTTATACTAATCAATACTATTTAGATTTAATAATCTTCTACTTTTTTAATATCTTATATTAGATATCTCTTTTATTCCTAATCCTCTTCTTCTCTATTTTCTGTTATATATTTATCTTACTTATATCCTCTATTTCTTCTAATTTAGTTTCTATCTATATATTCTTCTTTTCTTATTTCTAATCTTACTCTACTCTTATTTCTACTTTTATTCTAACTCTTTATTTATATTTATAGATTACTCTCTTTTATTTTTATCTTAGTATTTACTCTTTTTATCTTCCTTACTAACTAAACTACTCTTAGGCCTTCTCTTTATTTTTTACTCTTTCCTCTTTACTTTCCTTCCTTAATCCTACTACTATCTTTAATCTACTTTTCCTATCTATCTAACTTTACTTTTACTAAGATAAAGAGAATAAAGAAATTAGGATCTTTAGAGAATAGTTATAGTTAGAGACTCTATATATAATTATAAGGCTATCTATTATACCTAGTAATAGTAAGTAAAATACTAGAGCTTACTATAATATCTAATAGTAGTGATTACAGAGTACGTATAATTCTGCTAAATAATAAATCCTATAACAGTAGTAGGTATAATAATAGAGCTTGTAATCCTGCTTGACAATAGCAGGCACAATCATAGAGCTTGTAATCCTGCTTGACAATAGCAGGCACAATCATAGAGCTTGCAATCCTGCTTAGCAACAGTAGGCACAATCACAGAGCTTGCAATCCTGCTTCACAATAGCAGGCACAAGCTTGGCAATAGCAGGCACAATCACAGAGCTTGCAATCCTGCTTGACAACAGCAGGCACAAGCTTGACAATAGCAGGCACAATCATAGAGCTTGTAATCCTGCTTGACAATAGCAGGCACAATCACAGAGTTTGCAATCCTGCTTAGCAACAGCAGGCACAATCACAGAGCTTGCAATCCTACTTCACAACAGCAGGCACAAGCTTGATAATAGCAGGCACAATCACAGAACTTGTAATCCTACTTGACAATAGCAGGCACAAGCTTGACAATAGCAGGCACAAGCTTGACAATAGCAGGCACAATTGCAGAGCTTGCAGTCCTGCTTAACAATAGCAGGCACAATCACAGAGCTTGCTATTCTCCCTAACAATAGTAGGCATAGTAACAGAGCTTGCTTCACAATAGCAGGCATAACAATAGTAAGTAGCTCTCTCTATGCAGCATCATTCTATATAAGCATCCTCTTCTTCTCCTTTTTCCTTCTCCCTCTCCTTTACAACCACCATAACCACTATAACTATTACAACCACCACAACCACCACAACCACCACAACCACCACAACCACCACAACCACCACAACCACTACAACCACTACAATTAACACAACCAACACAACCAACACAACTAACACAACCAACACAACCAACACAACCACAATCATGGCTCCCAAGCAGATTGACTATGAGCTCAGCATGCATGCCTACAGGACTGGAGGTTATCAAGCTAGGCAGAAGGTGCTTGAGCTGAAAGATGAGTTGAAGGAGTTCCACAACCAGGTTGGCAGTCAGGTGAAGGAGAGTGAGAAGGGGTGCTTTGGAGGGGCCTTCAATGCATGGCTAAGGGCTGGAGCACCTGAGGGTGTCTGCACTGTCCAGCATATGGCAATGATTGAGGGTTTTGCTATTTCTGAGATTGAGAGATTGATCAGTACAGAGGTAGTGGATGGCGAGCCTGACGTAATAGGTAGGCAGGCTGTAAAGGAGTTTAGAGGCTTCAAGATTAGGCTTAGGGAGGCTCAGTTGAGCCGTGCAGAGCAGGAGGCTGGGATGGAGTGGTGCCTTGAGCACAAGCAAGGTGGTGAGGCTAAGTATGAGGAGTAGAATTATAAGAAAGGAGATATGAGATAAAACTTATTCTCATTCTTCTAACCTCTTTTTCTTCCTACCTACCTAAGTATCTACTACTGCTCTACTATCTTAGATATTTACTACTTACTAATTATTCTTACTCCTCTAGTTTGCTCTATATATTATAGTCTGCTCTAACTAGTAGTATATGATAGTGATTATAATTTAGTCTTCTTTTATCTCCTCTATAATATTCTTCTATTCTTTAAGTTCTTCTTTTATATACCTTAGACTACTTATATAGTATTCATCTTAGCCTCCTCGCGACGTTACGATAGATTCTAGAGATCTGGTCAGACTTCAGGGTAACTTTATAGAAAACAGAAGGTTATTACTATTCGAATCTATATAGATCGTAGAGCCAAAGCTGTAACTCGTACTGCTTGTATAGTAGCAATACCTCCGAATCGACTCTCTTCCCCGAGCCAGTCGAAATAGTCTTCGATGTTGTCGAACAGTCGATTAAATTGCTCTTGTAGCTATTTTGGCCCTTCGACGCTCTCAAATACTCCGAAGCAGAGTGGTAACACGATGTCTCTATACTCGCAATCCCTACCACCTTTGTTCCTTTGCTCTGCTTGTTGACAGATTGACTGCGGGTTGAGACACCAGAAGCAGCTCGTATATAGTTGCAACTATTTTCGCCCTCTTCTTTCGTGCTGTTGTCTAGCTCTGCTTCTTTCTTCGAACACTTCGAACTGCTATGAGCACGTCGAGAAGTCATGGTCCCAGCTCGACTTGACTGCTCTGCAGAGCAGATATGTACCTTTCACGCTCGCTAGATCGAGATGGTATTGTGCTAGCTCTGTATGAGCACGGAGCTGCTCTTGCTGGATGAGCCAAAGCCCTATATATACAGTGTCCTACTCGACCTTCTCGACTGGGTCTATCACATCTTGGTGGGCTACTCTACATATATCACATGGCACGTCTTCTGGCATACACTATCTTCGATCCTAAACAACATCTAAGTAATCACTTAAAGATGTTTAGTAGTATTGCCTACCTTATAGGTACTAGTGCACTGCTTGCTTGTCCTGACGTTTTCGAAGTGTAAGATCGTCTCTGTAGTTGTCTGTCTCATGTGGATAAACTCGCGGTCTGTCTGTTACCTGAGGTTGCCAGGTGGCTAGTAGCAATACTATCGAATATGTACGCTTCCCGTCACGCTCCGCCCGGCTAGACTCCTAAGCGAAAATCACCAGAGACTCTAGCTTGTCCACATTCATAACGAGTCGGACGTGCGGATAGTCGAAGCCCTCGGCTAGAGCTGTGGTTGCTACAATATAAGGCGAATCAATAGTCCGAGTCTAACGATCGAGTATTTGCTTCTTCTCGACTAGTGTTCCACTCTCTGCAGTGTACGAGCAGCAACCGAGTAGCTCTGCTAGGTCGTCCGCATCCTTGTATGTCCGAACGTACAGGATGATTTTGTCGTAGGCGTGGTCGAAGAAGCCTAAGTCGGTCCATGCCTCTTTAGCCTCAGCTGCAGCCTGCTTAAGGAGGCTTCCGGCGCGAGTATCTATCTTACGTACTATATAAAAGATGTTCGGTCGGTTGCTTAGTGCTCTGATCACTGTAGGATGGTAGAGGTAGTTTCTTTCTTCGAACTCTGCCCGCATAGACAGCGGAAGAGTGGCTGTAAGATAGACAAATTGAGTCCTAAGGCTCCGGATAGCTGTAAGCTCGATAATGCTAAGTCGATACTCGGTAGCAATTACGGTTAGGTGACATTCGTCAACAACAATCCGATCGAGCTTCTGCTCTGCTATCAACCTGCAGGCGTACTTCATAAAGTCCTTCGAAGAGACGGCCTCTACGCTGACTAGTATCAGTGCTACCTCCCGACTCTCGCCTAGCTGCCACTCTAGATAATCGATCTTTATCTCTCTTGTACGCTGGAGCATGTCTCCGTGGAGTGAGACGAGCGGTACGATAAGTATCGTTACTCTAGCGTCAGGTAGGGTATACGGAAGCATGAAAAGTAAGCTTTTACCAGCTCCTATTAGAAGGATAGCAACAACCTGCTCTATCTAGGACATGATTATAGTAAGGGCTTTCTCCTGCTCGCGGGACTTCCAGCCTGCTTCTTTGTCACCATATAGCTTCTTTAATCCCCCGAGGAGAGCTTCGCTCGACTAAGGCTTGCGAGGACAGTAGATCCCCTTAGCTACTCTCTTCGTCAGACGAGACTCTTGTTTAGTCCTCTCGCGTTTCTTTTGCTTAAGGACTGTTTCTACGCCTCAGAAGTCCTGCTATAGTGTAGAGGCCTATAATCCCATCTGGACCTTACTATCCTACAAGTTGCTGAATACGGCTCCTACCTAGTTAGCATAGGCTCGGTTTACTGTTCGTGTCTTGTGGTTTCGCTAGTCGGTTATGCTTCGAATAATCGGGTCTATCTCTTCCGCGTCTTCATCGCTATTGTCAGGGTCGAAGCACTCGATCTGACTGGCGAATTTCGTCTTGATAATCGCCACTATGATCTGCCTCCAATTGGCGATGTGAAGCCGGGGCACACATACTCGGATGCTCGCCTCTTCTAGGTAGCGACTTAGGTGACCCTCTGGCTATACCTTACCATCCTTCTCCCAGAGGTACGGAGAAAGCAATGCCTTTAACGATGCTTATCGTAGGAACCTCTCTCGCAGTAGTAGAACGTAGACGATATAGTCTAGAAGTAGCTCGGCAATTGGGTCGGCAAGAAACCGAACATTCTCCTTATAGTTTCCTGTTTGCTGCTGGCCTTTGTGGTACTGAACATGTACTATCACACGATCGAAGCGTACGATAATTGAACGACGCTGCTGCGTGTTACGATATGTCATCGAGAAGAACTCGCTCTCTCGCATAGGCTGTCCACTACTGATATGTATAAGGACGCTCAGCCGCTTTAAGAACTCCTGTACTATAGCCTCGTAACTGGCTATTGCGCTCTCCCTTTATGCCTATCCGCTAGACGACTGGCTGTTCTTAACAAGGAAGATTCGACTCAATTGGTCGGATCGTTTGATTGCTTTCGTTAATACCCGTTCCGTGCCATCGAGGCTCACCACGTTGTCTCTATGTTGAGTGAAGTTCCAACGGATAGTGTCGACATTGACACTGTCTTTAAGAAAGCGAGGACTCATTCGGCGAAGGTTCTTAAGACCTAACATCATATCGTCGTAGAGTAATTAACAACATCCCTAGTACTCAGATGCGAGTAGAGACGGTATCTGATCCATATGTAGCTCCGTGTCCTCGTAAGTTAAGACCTGCTCACTCTTATCCCAAGATGCCTCATGAGTACCGACGCTCGCACCCGATACTCTGAACAGTAACAGGCGCTACCTGAGTATCTCTCCCATTGGCGTCTCTACAGTCTGCTGAAGATACTAGTCGCAGTAGGCTTTTACGAGTTTGAGCGTCTTGCTACAGCCTTGCTACTCTTTCAGGGCACTATCGTAGAATACTAACAGTTGCACAATCCAGATGATAGCTGAGAGGCTACTGTTGAAGTTACTAGGCTCTATCCAGCTTCGTGTCGACAGTTTGATGCTTAGCATAGCGTAAAAACTCAAGAGTAGCGACTCGTATCGGCGGGCGCCTGTCGTGTGGCAGATGAGGAGTATCTATAGCTCGAGAAGTCGATCCTTTATTTTCTTTTGCTCCTCTTCGTCAGCTTCCTCTTTATTCTCTTCATTAGGGCTCATCTGTCTTTGCTAGGCGATCTGGTGTATATCCCGCTATACTGCTAGCTGCTCGTCTATCGCCTCGATAATATCTTCTAACCTCTAGACGTTATCGTCGTCTTCAGCCACTGCACTAAAATGGTACTTATTAGGAGCGACGACTCTGCTGAAGTACGATACAAACTGGAGCGCCATCCCGAAGTATATAGCGAGGCTCTTTGGTCCTTTATAAGGATCGAATGGTCTGGTTTTTCCTATAAGGTCGACTTGCGAAGGCTGGAAGCGGCTAAGGACGACTCGGCATTGGTAAGTCAGCATGCATTCGGGTCTGTCAAAACACAGCCTGTAGGCATCTTTTAAGAGTGACTCCATTGCATCGATAATTGTGCGGAGCTCACTCTCGTCTCCAAGGCGAGGAACAGCAATTGCTATTCGGATCTCGTCCTTTCTAAGACTATGTACATGATCGGCAATGCCTGTCTCCCTCAACCAAGGCACTACAGCAGAGACATGCTTATCGAACCTATGCACTCGATTGGCGTCCTCAGCAGCATCTCGTGCTGCCGCTTAAATATCATTTTCTTATACTAGAAAAAAGTCGTGCTTCCTAGATACTTGTTTCTCGAGATTTGCTGGCACGTTTTGACAAGCGACCTCGAAGTAGTGCTGCCAAACTCCCACTCTGAAAAATCGCTGGCAAGTATAATTCTCCGTCCAGATTTTGTTCCTTGCGTGAATTTGTTTGGATTGGGCATCGCTACCGCGCTTCTGCGAGTTTACCCAGCTATGCTTTTGTTCGGAATGCTCTCGTATCCCTTGCGGGTTTCGACAGATATATGAACAAGGCACACCCCGAGAGTCTATGCTGCTACATCTGAGACTATCGAAGTATACAGGCAGATTTGCAATAGGTGGATCATTTGGTAAAGGGTACACAACATCCGAAGGCACTCTAGCGAGAATGGAGAGTTCATCTACTGCTGAAATGATATTGCGACGCTGTTGTAATGTCAGGCGTTTGTGATGTGTCCGAAGATGCTTGCTTAGATGCGTAGGAATCACAGCATACTAACAACTCGTACAGATCAAGATACGGGATCGTGAATCGACTGTAAAAAGACGATGGAATTCGTCCATCACGAAGCAGAACATAAAAATGCAGACAAAGCCTTTAGGACTACGAAAAAATTGTACTAGTATACTACTTTATAAAATGAATGATAGGCCTGCATAACTAGGTTTGTTTCGCTTTTATTATAGTTGCGCCTGCTACTTCGATCAATTGGTAAAGTGTTCTGTAGCCCTAACGCTAGATCAGTATGCTTTGTGGGGAATAACCCTTGTATAAGCAGCGCCTCACTACCCCTAACACTAAGATGTCGCGACTAATAAAGACAGCTATATAGGATGAATGTAGCTGTAAATTAGCATGCAAAGCGTTCTGATTTTTTTGTAGTTACCTACTGAATTTCAAGGAATTTGATAGACATTAAAGCAAAGGAATTATAGTCAACGTGAGCAAAGGAATCATGGTCATTTCCGAAATTCTTAGGGTTACGTCTCACCTAAATTCAAAGGAATCATAGTCATTCCTTTGTCTTCTAGTGGTAGGCCTACTATACCTACTCCTACGATCGTAGCCGTGTCCCTAATTGCCTAGTCTTTTTCTTTGATAACTACTCGATAGCTATAGTCTATCTATAGCGCCTAGATCTATAGCGGGTCTTCTATAGGTAGCCTAGATCTATTTGGTTTCAGCCGCTCTTTCGATACTACGACTATCGCTCCGAGTAGCGATACTTAGGTGTTCACGTTAAACCTATATAGTAGCGCGCTCTTAGCTAGGTTACTCTTTAGTAGCGATATAAGCTTTACCGCGTATACCGACGCCTTCCTATCTAGGCGTTCCTTAGTACGCTCGAGATACGCTTTAGCCTCGAGGATAGGTAGGGCTACCTTCTTCTATACTCTAGTTATTAACCTCGCTCCTAGCCTTTGTACTTTTTCGAGTGCGTTTACGAGCCTAACTATACCGACCTTCCTAGGGCCGTACTACGCCGAGGTAGCGTAATCGGTAATCGGTAGAATATAGCTACGGAAAAGCTATCTTATCTAGGCTAGTCTTATACCCTTAATCGCCTAGAGTGATAAGTACGCTCGAGTACCTTTATTAATTACTCGTAAGAGGTGTTCGTCTATCGCTAGCTTCCTATCCAATGTGACGCCGAGAACCTTAACACTTTACTAGAGTAGTATTACGGTACCGTTAAATTAGACTACTCTAGTATCGTCTACCCCCGCCCTCTTAGTAAAATAGATAAGGCTGGTTTTGTCGGCCTCGAGCGTTACGCCGCTTCGCCTCGCCTATCGCTTAGTATAAGGTAGGATAGTAGTCTTAATCGCTACTATAGTCTCTTCCTTATCCGCCCTTACTACCTAGGCGTTAAAGTCGTCGACGAATCCGATCGACCCCCCTTAGCCGTTAATCGACCGCTCGACTAGGTCGGTATTATAGAATACGTATAGTAGCGGTAACAGCAGTAACCCTTATGGAAGCCCTATATACTCGATCTCCGCTACCTCCGACTCGTACCTACCTATAGTAACTAAGGCGTACCGACCCGTATAGAAGTCCCCTATCTACTCGACTATCGGCTCTAGAATCCTCCTCGCTGCTAACCGACGTTCTATTACCTTCGAGTACACTCCGTTAAAGGCGCCTTTTATATCGAAAGAGATTAACGTAAGAATCTTACTGCCCTTCTATACCTAATAGATCTTCTTAACGAGGATGGTTAGTACCTATTCGGCTAACCTCCTAGGTCTCGCGCCGAAGTAGTTCACTAGAAGAAGGTTGTTCTTTTCTATTATATACGAAAGGCGTACTGCTACTACTACTTCGAGTCCCTTACTTATCGTCGGGAGGAGTAATTTTAGGCGGAAGGCTTTCGGTCGAGTATAGTCTACCTTTCCTAGCTTCCTTAGGGTGATAATCCTAGTAGTCTTCTATTACTTAGGTATATGTCTTAACTCTAGTAATATAGAATATAGCTATAGTAGGTAGTCGCCTACCGCTAGCTATAGTTCCCTCTAGACTCGGAAGCTAATCTTATCTATACCTAGTACCTTATCCGGGTTGCTCCTAAAGATAGCTCTCTCGACCTCGTATTTCGTAAGATACGGCTACTCTAGAGGTCGGGCCTAGTAGATAGCCCGGTATACTCTATTGTTTAATACCTCTAGTACTGGAGGTATAGGGAAGAAGGCTTCTATTAAGGCCTTCGCCTTTTCTTTATCCGATTGGTACCTTTATCCGTCCGCCGATAGCTCGGGTATATCTATAGCCGCGCCGGATAGTTTAGCGTATCTAGCTACCTTCTAGATATTATCCGGGTTATCTAGGAAGTCCTTCTAGTACTGTTTCTTCTACTTATCGATCTCGTCTAGGTAGGTCCTCCTTACCTAATAGGCTATTATCTATACCTAGGTAGTATCTTCGCTCCTCCGACGGAGCGTCGTAACCCGGTTCCGTTTAATAGTATAGTCCTTCTGTAGGGTCGAGAGCTCCTTCGTCTACTAGCGTTTCGCGTACGGCGATTCTTTCGCTCTTAGTATATGCTCCTCTAGAATTATGTTTATTTTATTTAGGAAAGTCTCGGCTGCTTCGTCTAGTAGCTAGGCGTCCGTAATCCTCTCTCTATCCTAGCTGTACCTAAGCGTACTACTAGTAGCCGCCCTAATAGTTCTCTAATCTACGTCTCTATAGAGCCTCTTCGTCCTCCCCCCGCCCTCTTTAACTTAGCGCCTACTATAGCTTAGTACGACCGGCTTGTAGTCTAATCCGTAGTCGGTAGTATAGATCCGATAGTACTCTAGTTTCTCCCTAATTCCCTCTAATCCTAGAATGCCGTTGACCGTCGTAGCTAGATCCTTAGACTAATACTCCTATATAATCGTCCCTACTAGTAGTAACGAGTATAGGCCTACCTCCTATATAAAATCGATAATAGGTTCCCCTTCGTTCCTCCTTCTAACGTCTATCCGCGCTCGGTACCCTCCCTATAGTATATAGTACCTATTTAGGTCAGTATAGAGGAGTACGTCTAGCGGCTTATCGCCGGCCTCTCGTCGTACCTGCTAAGTCGCCGACTCGATCGCTCGTAGCTACCTTACTAAGTCCGTCTCCCTCTCTACTTCTATCCTAGCGTACCTAGCTTTATAGTACGCTATCACTACTAGGCTCCTATCTTATAGTCTAATAAGCGCCGCTACTATATCGTAGCTATCTACTGGAATAGAAATCGCCCTATATCTCCTATTTACCTATAATACTACTCTGAAGGTATACCTCGTATATCTATCTCGCCTCTTCTCTATTAGTTCGAATATCTGCTAGTAGCGATCCTACGATATAGTCGGTACGCCTATCTAGGGGTGCTGGAAGATATATAGCTCTACTACTACTAGAGCTATAAATCCTTTGATTTTTTCGTCGTTTAGAAGTCCGTACTAGACGGCCTTTCGCTTTCCTACGTTTAGATATATTACCTGCACCCTATTTATCCGAGGCGTAAGTTTCGGTAATGTCGGTTATATCGACCTCGCGCTCGTCCGTAGTTTCCGTTACCAATACTTGCTTCTAGTGCTCCTATCCCTAGCTTACCTCTATACTCGTATTACCTCCGCCCCTAGTTAGTATAGTCCGGTTTGGTATGGCTACTTCCGCTATCCGATTACGTAGGGTCGCCTTTCCCGCTTTTTAAATACCCTTATACTTCTAGTAACTCGGATTAAGCTAGCATTGCTAGTCGAAGACATAATGTCCTTCCTTATTATAGGCCGGATACTTCAAATCTATAGGCTGCGGGCAATCGTACCTCGAGTGTTTCCCTAAGTATAGCGCGTACTTCGGGGCTACTCTATAGGACGCTTGTTTGTATCCGTACCGGTTGTAGTTGAAATACGGTAAAGTATCCTCCCGCCTCTCCTACTTCGAGTAATACGCCCCTATCGCTCTAAAAATAGCTGTACTAGCCTAGAGAAGGTAGTCTGCTACGAGCTTATTCTTTAGCTAGATTATAAGAGACCCGACCTTCTTTGTAGCGTCTACTTTACTTAACTAGTACGCTTTCATCGCTATAAGATCGTATCCTTCGAAGACGTTCTCTTTGCTAAACTCTTAGTATAGCGTGGTTTTTAGAGTCTTCCTATCGTCCGTGTTTGTATCCATAACCGCCTATTTCGCGACCATATCGCACTTTATCGGGTACTACTACTCCCCCTTCACCCGCGTACCAGGTATCTGTCCTATCGCCTACTACGTATACTTTCTCGCCTTCTCCGCCTACGCCTTATCCTTAAAGATGACTTCGATCCTCTCTCCTAGGCCTAGGCGGAGAAACTCGATCACTAGCCCCTCTGTTGCTTTTGTCTTATCGAGCCCGGCTTATAGCTTCTTCTTTACTACTGCAAAATGAATCGTTCCTCCTTTTGTCCTCCCAGTATCTACGCTAACTACCCGGTCGTCGTCGCGTGCGTAGTTCGAAGGTCGGTTGTTCTGTATTCTTGACGGTCTGGCTACTACCTAGGGGCCTCTAGGCGTACCTATATGGTCGCCTTTTGCTACCTCGCTATAGCTTGACTTCTTTACGCTTTTGCAACAGTCGCCTCGAGGGCTATAGTCGACTGCTACTATCCTTGAGACTCCTTAATGAGTTCCTTTAGCAGCGCTGCCTGCTTCTGATTCTCTTCGGTATACCTCGCCTCCTGCTCCTTAAACCGGGTCTTTCGCTCGGCTTAGCCCTTGATAAGTCGAAAGACCATCTCGCGAAGCGTAGCGATCTGGTCGGCCATACTCTGCTCAGCCTTTCTCTTCCGCCTCAGCTCGCTAGAGGACGCGAAAACTTTCGCTGTCTTTGCGAGCTGTGGGCTAGTGCCTACTGCCTTCGCCACCTTCAATTTCCGCCTCGTAACTATCGCCCACCCCCTATTACTATTCTCCGCCCCCTCCCCCGCCTCCATGCTTGGCGCGCCCGTGCCGGCGCCGGCAGGACTCTTAGATCCCCTAACCCCACACCCCGCTTTCCAACCTCACCTCCTTTCTTCTGGATCACAACACATTCGCTTTCTTCAATATCGTTATCCATGTTTTTCCCTGGTAGTATAACCAAAGCTATTAACTCTCGAAACGACTCGACCCCGCTTTCTACCCCTTATTGCTCAAAATACGTTCCAAACGCTTATACCGGTTCTCCTCGTCGACTTTTGTGTGCAGAATATGTCCGTATTCTACAAACACGGCCGCGATCCGTCTCTTCGTCACTCGCGTCCCTCACCGTATCTCTATGTTGTGAAGTTCTCTCCCACCCTAACCTCCCACGCAGTGCTGTCCGTTGTTCTCGTTCGCCATGCGTCTACTTTCCAGCCTCGGTTGAGTTGTGCTTTTTTCCTTCATGCAAAGGCTGTATCAGATAGATTAAAGCTAAATGCTCAAGTATTGGACGCCAGGCAGCGTTATTGTCTAGCGTTTGCGTCGGGGCTTCCGAAAGTTCCGCGCCTGAAACGTGTCGCCTTCCTCCGTGGTCGGAATACGCCTCCAGCTGTATTGTTGGTCTCCTGAAATCCGTAACCCTCCTACAGACCGTGGCAAAACCCACCTTTATCCCCTCCCGTTCGCTGGTCGTTGTGCAGTGAACGATTCTGTCCCATGCGGCCAGTGCCTATAAGCAGGTGAGAGGACGCTTACACGAACGCGTCGCCACCAGCTTGAGACTGAGGGATGCCACTGCCCCGTAAAGTCTACAAGCTGTCAAACATCGTAGTGAAGTTGAATGTAAAGCTTGTAGCCAGGAGTGAGATGCATGCCCTCCATGTTTCGTCAACGAGCCTCGAGGGTTAGGGTCGCAAAACTTCGGGAAAGTCCGAAATCGCGGTTGCTGAGTCAGCTTTCGCAGTATTGGAATTGCTTTCACCACAGTGGAAAGCTTTTGAACTGTGTATGACACGTTTTCGAAGACATCAGTCACTCTTATCAATATGCATCCGTCCTTATAGCCAGAGTGGTGTTGATAAGACTACTGCTTGGAGCAGCCGGTGGCCTACGCGCTTCTGACAGCCGTGCATACACTTTGCGCGAATGATTGACGCAGTCGACACAGTTCAGGTACAAGACGCACATGACCCGGTAAGCGAAAGTGAATGTGGGTGTTGTGAAAGACGTGCAAGACGTGCAAGACGCGCTGACGCAGACGACGCGCTAACGCGTGTGAAGCGAGGTCCGCTTCTAGCATATTCAGCTGGCATAGCTCTGGCACGCAGCCGAGCATTCTGGGGATACACAATCTATCGTAGTCTATCCGCGTTGTCTCGTATGACTTCTTGATTTGCAAAGCGGAAGCGTGAAAGGCGTTGCGAGCATTGCGATGAGGTCATCCTGGGTGGAAATCGTGCAAGACATTACAAGACGCAGTATGCCGGGATTGCGCACACCGACAAGAGCAAGGACACACACGACGATAAAGCGGAACAGCCAAAGAGGTATTGCGCACTTGACCTCTCTGCTTGTGAAATATCGTGGCCACTCGAGAGACTGGACCGACTCATCGTCCTACGCACCCGGCCTAAGGAGACTTATGATCAATACGTTGCTTAGCAGATCTTCAAAGATGTGAGAACGGCACGCCTGCCTTCGCTGTAAAGGGTTCTTGTAAGCTTCGATGCTGCGTCATGCACCGATGTTTGGCGCTTGAACGATGCAGTCCGGTGGACAGACCACGAGTTTCTAGACTGGGAAGTACAGTTACTGGAGAAGAAGAACTCCAAGATCCGACTCTCAAATGTACTAATCACTGAAGAAATAACCGGCCAAGACGTACAGGACAGTTACAGTGTCATGGTCAATGACAAGGTGCAAGAGTTTTATTGCTTGGGAGCCGACCACCCTGTCGAAGTCCACGATGCCACCGCCAGCAATACTCCTCGAGACACAGCGACCGAGATACATCACGATAGTGATCTTCATATATCGACGACATGTATACCGTCTGACGCCAAGCCCGGCCAGCCGATGAAGCTTTGGATACTGTGGTGAGCGTCCGAGAACCGTCGACTCTCGATGTGCTATTCCGACACGACAGCAGCACTTGACCGCTTGGGCCCTTGCGGATTCCTCAACCAACGTATGGAAGAATCGTTCATGCTCCCAGCAAACGTTCCACATGGCGTCCTGTCACTCACGTCGCACATGTTATATGGGCAAACGTTTCATGTGCGGGACCGCGCCGAGACCCGACCACCTTCGGACTGAAACTCAGCGCTTGCAAGAATCCAGAAGACGCAGTCGACAGGGTGCTAGATTGCTACAAGAAAAGACTTCGAAACCCTGATCCTCGTATCCGTCACATTCATATCGACTGTCTGTTGTGCACCATGTCAGCAGAGCAGGTCATCATGCGTCAGGTCGGTAGGGAGTCATACATGAGTAGACTTATCGACACTTTGGAAAATGGTAGGATGTTTCAGGTGTGCGAGCACTTTGGTTCTACCCCACAATATGACGGAGATTGCTGGAGGTCACACCCAATGAAGAGTGAGCAGCACATCCCTGCGACCAACTGGAGCGATTTCAGGTTAAGCAAAAGAAGTCGTCAATATCCAAAGCTACAGATCCCACTACTGCTTTATCTGAGACACCAAGGTCATCCATCGACCGCGTATAGCTGTTGCGAAAAAGGCAGGATCAAGAATGGGAAATGTTGCTCGATTGAAGGCATGAGCCATAGAGCAAGATGAACAAACTGGACGTTAGTAGCTATGATGCAGTCAAACAATCTCTCATGCAGTAGTGTAACGTTAACACCTCAAGGATCATGTCTCAATCCATTCACCAGGGCTCGACCTGTCGGGAAGGCAAGAATTACTGCAGAAATGGGTGGGGAGCGTGCCTCAGATACTTCAACACCTCTAAGGACCTCAGATCTAGCTCTACTATAAATAGGTAGCAACCAACCAGATCAGCATTTCTCGAACAGTAAGGGATGTAAAGATCTGGTGAGGATTACGCATAAAAGATGCCTAGGAGGCTAAACACTATTTGTAAAGACCCTAAGAACATATATACCTCACAAACACTATCTTGGAGCCTTAGGCGTCTGAACTACTTACCAGTTTGACTAGCTTGGCTGACCTCACTTCAATCGTTTGACCTGATTAATCCGACGGCGCTTACATAATTGAACAATCCAATCAGAGGCCCCGGGTCAAGGTTGGTCGGTCACTGACCACCCTGAGTAGAGATAGAAGCGTTGAAGGCAAAGTTGAAGAAGAGACGAACAACAAGAGCTATCACTTTGAAAGTTAATGACAAGGAAGAAGATGGTATAGAGGAGAGTACCTACGAGGGCAAGAGTGGTTGTATTATTATTGCTGGTAATAGACCGAACCAAAGGTAGAAAAGCGAATTTCGTGTTCCGCTTGTAGGACTATTCCGTCTCTAGGACGATGACGTTAAGGCATAGATGGAGCTAGGCTACATAAACCTGTGACCGTGTGGATTTCGTAATAGGTGCGTGGAGCCTGCGCATACTGTACATGATTTTCGAAGCATAAAGAGAAAAAGAACTATCGCAAGCTGCAAAATTTAATCCAAGCCCCGCCCTAACCTGCTATATGGTCCCAGGACGAGCATGGTTATCCAAGGGGTTGCCACATAAAACGCAAGTGCAACCAAGACAAGTTGCCAGTATTGGCCCCTCGAAATTCAGATCGAAATGACATCGAAATAAAGGACGATACAAGTGCCGCCAAGGAGTGTGATCTGTAGCAGAGTCACGAGTACTGTCAGGAGTCGTGATGATAGCAGGACGTCCACGAAGCGCGGAGTGTTAGTTACCATCACAGCGAACGTGTTATGCGCGGGGTCTGGACTTCCGAGAATCGCTATCAATGCGGAACCATTCCCGTGGTATGTTTCAATGGCGGAGGACGAGGATGCATGCTCGTCGGGCATAATTCCAGTGTCAGCCGACTTTCCCTCACCTCTCGAGGCCTCTCCAGGCAAGTCGACCTCAGATTTCGCTCGAGTTGCTGCAGGCGGCCACGGCCAAAGATACTCCGAGATCACTCCCAGCGGCTGTATCAGAAGCACAAGGGGCACCAGTTGGCCAAAGCCCCATGCATCCTCCTGCAAACCTGTCTGAGGCAAGTTTTGGTTTCGGGGAATGACGACTTGTACGGTCCCAAATACAAGACCGAGGACGGAGAGCCAAAGGGAGGCGGCAAAAGATGCCAGGAGTTCGAGCAAGGCAATGAAGGGAACAGAAGGGACAAGCAGGAAGCGGAAAAACCAGAGATATCGCTTCCGGCGTGTTCGGATGTATCGTCTCGCTGGTATCGACAAAACAAGCTCGACTATCCTCTCGAGTGGCTTGCGGACCTTGGAACCATAGAAGTTTCGCGTAGGCACGAACATATCCCCAACCTTCCAGATATAGCTTATTATCAAGAGGAGATAGCCTATTGGCGCGTCGTTGTTTACACCATCACCATAAGTCTTTCCCCAAAAACATACAGCAGGCACCCCCCAACCTGTGGGCTCGTTCTTGCCAAGTGACCCCTCATTGGGGTTAGAGACATTGACGATCCCCCAATCGTTGCTGATAGTAGGAACAAGACCAATGATGAGCATGAAGAAAAGTAAGATCATGCCGGCTAGCCGCCAAGCTCGGATGCCTGGATGAGTGTTCAAGAAAGGCCGCAACATCGTTAGAGCAGAAAGGTGTACTGAACTCGATAGCCAAGCAAGGTAGAGTACGATCTGGTAGTGATAAACGCTGATATCGCTACGATGGAGGCCCACAAAGCCTGCTAACATTATAGCGATTCCAGTGACGATTTGCTGGTCGCTAAGCACTAGAACCGTCTGCTGTAGCACGCGATGTAGCTTGGGATGCTGTGTTACACGTGATGTGATACGCGTAACTTTGGTGTCGACCGATGCCAAAAGCTCTTGCTCAACCATTCCCGAGGCATAAGCACCGAGCACGGTTGCGAAAGAGACGTACGCGCTAATGAGAAAGGCGAGGATGACGCCTCTACCAGATATATCAGCATCGGGTTTCGTGATGGCGCCAGCGATCAGAAGGCGACGGCATTCTTCTGCGGCCACCATCGCGTACGGTGCGGTGGACTGTTGTGGTAAGGGAAGATTGAGTGTCGGACCAGCAGGGGTTTGCAGATGAAAATTGCCACTGAGACACTCGACTCTGGGCAGAACAAGCACGGCCTGCAATAGCGCCGGACGAAGATCGTCTTTAGCTCGGTCAACAGCGTAATGTAAGGTTCGGAAGGTGGAGAAGAACTTCAAGAATTTTTTAAGCTAATTATCATCTTTCTAGTAACTATACTATACATTAATAAGATCCTATAGTAGAGTTACCTAAGGTAGTAGATATATCAGATAGCGTTTTATAGCTTATATATAGATCGAATCTATGAATCTATGAGATAGCTACTTATTAATAGTTACGAAAGGCAAGCCTTTAGAAGTAGGAGTACTAGTATTACTTATACTACGAATTTAATAGCTATAGCCTATTAAATAGCTCTTATCTTAGAATCCTCTTATTCCTTTATCGAATTAATAAGTACTATAGTAGACTCTAGCGTATACGTTACTCGCTTATAATAATAGTAATCTATATATATAATTAATCGAAGTTTACTAGGCTTAGCTTACTCTATCTAAGTCTAATCCTCGCTAAAACTTTTATACTATAAAGTATATCTAACTCTATATATCTATATTATTATAGGCGTAAAGCGAATCGTATAGAGCGTAGATATAAGAGCGAATCGGATTGAATACAGAGTAGATTAAAGGAAACCTTAATATTAATTACTAAAGAATATCTAACAAAATATTTTAAAAGAGGTATCTTATAATATAGAGAATACTAAAGTAAGTACTACTTTAGTATAAAGACTAATCGTTACTTCCTCGCTACTATTTAGTATATAAGTCGTATATATTACGCTAGCTAATACTAAGCGCGCTATAGGCTATACTCTATATATAATCCTAGACTTTACTTCTAAGAGCTCCTATAATATTAATTTCATTAATAGGATATAACTCGGAAAGCTGTATAGTAATTACGAAATTTTGAGATTAGGAATAAGCTAAAGACTCGGCTTATATTCTATCTTTTTTAAACCTTTAGCTAGAATGTCTTAGAATATCTAAAATAGAGTTACTCTAAAAGCGATCTTCTTTATAACTTTGACTAATCTTCTAAACCTGCTATCGCTTACCTATAGGAATAGGGACTAGTCTTTAGAGTAAAGGTTCGATTAGTAGGCTCTAATATTTATTCCTTTAGATTATATATCATATTTATTTATAAGAATTATATTCTATACTTATAGTATATATATCTCGCTAGATTATAGATAGTGCTAGTAGTATAGCCTTATTTGTTATAGTCCGTTATATGACTTATAAAAGTACGCTAGCTTCGCCTAATCCGCGCTTGATTTAAAACTATAGTCTCGTTATATATATCGATTATATATTAACTTTATAGATATACCTATATCCCTTGTTAATCTCTTTTTAGTACGCGTCTCCGTTTACTATTATGCATGATATACACACTACTACGAGATGATGTGTCTAAGGGTCATATGAGTCTAGGCACCGTGATAGCATAGGAAGGCCTACAACTGTGCCCATAGGCGCAGCCAACCACTTACGTCATTGAGAGGCGCACACAAATTTGCGGCTGACAAGTCGAAGGGTCATCAGCCCCGTCAGCGCACGGTCGTAGTCATGGATGATATTCTAGTCCTAACATGCTTAGGCCTCACTCGTGCCGCGAGCCAAGTTTCTAAGGCTTGTAGTGCCGCGCGGCCAAAGAAAGCCTCGGTGCATTGCACACGGAACATGTCCGTGGAAACCGTCGTCAGTAATTACACTAGCCAGAGCCGAAATTCTTCACGAACGCAGCGAAAATAATATAATCATCCTAGCAAATTGTGCGGACCACAAGCCCAAGCGCACTAAAAGTTCCATGTTTCCCGAGAAGATACGACAGCGTGCGTGCCACAGGAAAAATAGGACTGGTTGCAAGACCTGCAAGTGAGTGTTCCGCGGACTCCGCATCCTGCGTCTGCACTGGCTTACACAGCGGCTGCATATACAGAGCTCGACGTATTAAATGCGACGAGGGCCGGCCCATATGTCGCCGCTGTATAACGTCGAAGCGTGCCTGTGTGTACATTGATCCGCCGGCGGCTTCGGGCAAAACATCAGAATATGCGCTTATCCTGCCAAAGCCCTTGCGGCTTCTGCGCGACATTCTATCGGGCGCCCCAACAGAGCTTGGGCGCCTTGATGCAATGCATATCGACTTCTTTCGTCTCTACACCATCGACGAGCTCCCTGGAAGCGGACTGGACTTGCCCTGGCGGAACATTCTCTTTCCAGATGGGTCATGCAAGCCTGTTCTAAAACATGCGATAGCGGCTCTTGGTTGCATGCATCGTGCGCAGAGTAAACCGTCGCCAGCCTCATTGCCAGGCTCAAACAATGCCGCCGAGTCATTAGAGCTCTATAACAAGGCCGTCGGGGATCTGCGAAGGTACATCAATCGTGCCCCGGAAGTGGATCTTGTTGAGGCTAGCGAAACTACACTCCTCGCCATTATATTGTTGTTCTGCTTCGAGGTGTTGTGCAACAATTATCACTATGCCACCAACCATCTGATGGCCGCGTTTGCGGTATTATCAGAGACCTATGGACAACATGGACAACAAGTACAGGCGCCAGGGACCTTGGTTCTAGCTTCCAGCACCGTAACTCGAACGGATGTAGTTGCCCAACTCTTCTTGCGGCTAGCATCCGACTGGATTATCTGGGGGCCCTCTTACTATAGCGGCTCCGAATCCCTACTGCAAACTATCTGCAAAGCTCGTATGCCAAGTAACTTTCAGTCAGTGAGAGACGCCTCGGTCCATTTGGATACCTTGTGCAGCAAGGCTTCAAGGCATGAAGAGATTCTGCTTGACAAAGCCGAGTCTATTCGAGATTTGCAACAGGAAAGCCCAGACAATGCCGAATCGCACGAGTGCGCACGTGACTGTCTGATCATAGCGAATTCGCGAAATCTGGAACTGGACGGCCAACGCACTTTTCAAATGGAGGTTCACAATACGATTGCGGCTTTTACGCAATGGCGCGCAGCCTTTGCTTCTCTCCTCAGCTCACAGCCCGAGTCGAATTCTGTCTTGCTGCTCGAAGCACAGTACCTACGAGCCTGGATCTCGTTGCAAACAATCAACGATTTTGACCAGACTCTTTGCGATAGCCTTGAAGAGGATTTTCGACACGCGATCGATGTAGTGGAGACCTACTTGCTACAAAAATCTATCCCAACAATTGCTGCAGACTCTATCAGTTGTGATCTACGGAGTCTATCAAACTTAGGCACCGACTTGGCTTTGACTATATGCGTGGTGATAGAGAAATGTCGAGATTCTGAGATACGACGGCGAGGTATCGAATTGTTGAGAGCATTCGACCTCGGTGGAAGTCTCAATACACCATGTCTTGTGGCATACTACCAGCATCTAGTTGCGGAGGAAGAGATGCGAGCCCGTGAGATGCAACCTACAACGCTATTAGACCTTAAGTGCTCAGATATCCCTCAACGAGCACGCTTCCTTGAAGCACTCATGTGTTCATGCGGCTCTCAGCAGGAAGGTGAAAGCCTTTACAGACAGGGCTATGGTCGCATGGTATATGTTATGGGCAGTGGTTACTATGGAGTCTTCGAATCTGGAAAGAGCGATTTCCCTGTCTTTCGAGGCGATCTGTATGCAGCCTGACCTATTGGATTAGCGCAAAGTGTGCCAGACAACAAATAAGTAGCGATAAATGATAGCTGCTATGACATAGACGTTTTCTGTGTGTGTGTAGGGAGGATGGGGTGAAAGAAGAAGGGGGCGGAGGAGTGAGTATGCTGTTCTGACCTTTCACTATCCGGTCAAAGTGTATCCTGGTTCTGTGGTTGACATGAGTATCCTGGAACACTGCTGACAAGGACAATAATCTGAAAGGATTACGTAGAAGTCCAATTAAATTATTTCTGCGGAATGACGTGGCACTTCCCTATTCATGCCTGTCTGGCCAACGCTCGCAGATGAATGCCACAAATGGATCGTGCTTCGCCGAAATCATTGCTAGGTGTTGATTACGGCGGTGTATCCTAGAACTTGTGTATCACGAACGAAACGCTACTCAACTAGCCCGACTTGCGCGTCGAAATCTACGTGTGAGAGTTGCTCGGCTGCCCGTTTCGAGAGCCCGAGCTTTTCTCGTAACGTCATCGTAGGGGAAACCGGACAGTAGGGGAAGCCGGACAGTCCCGCGCGTTAGTTTCGCGTTAAAACTAGGTCTCTACGCGACACCTTCTTCTCTTCTTTAATTATGCCTACCTATTCTGAAGAAGACCTTACTACTGCCGTAGCGGCCTACCGTAGTAGCGAATATACCTCAATTCGAAAGTGCGCCTACGCGTTTAATATCCCCGCTTCGACTCTCTCCGACCGGCTTACTCGAGCTAACTCTCGCTCTAAATCTCACGAATCGCAAAAAATACTCTCGACTGCTGAAGAGGAGACTCTCCTAAAGGCGATTACTCGACTCGCGAAGTCGGGTTACCTAATTACTCTCTTGTTAACGCGGGAGCTCGCTGAAGAAATCCGCTTTTCCCGCTTCCGCCTAAGCTCGACTCCGACTTCCTACCCTCCTATAAGCGTACGGTGGATCGATAGGTTTCGAAAACGATACCCCGAGCTAAAGACGGTCTACTCTCGAGCCCTAGATGCGAGCCGCTTCGAAGGAGTTAACTACCCGGTCGTAAACGCCTACTTCGACGCCTTAACCGAGCTTTTCCTCGAGAACTCCTATCCTTCCGACGCGGTTTTTAACGTTGACGAGACTGGCTTCGCCCTCGGTACTACCTTACCTTCGAAAGTACTTATAAGAGGAGGAGATACTAGAGCATTTAAGAAAATAAGCGGTAGGCAAGAGTGGATAACAGCGATCGAGTGCGTCGGAGCTTCGGGGATCGCTTTACCTCCGCTCCTTATTTTTAAGGCGAAATATACGAATACCGCGTGGATACCTGCATCTACGCCCGAAAATTGGAAGTTCTCGACGTCGACTAGCGGATGGACATCCGATAACCACGCTTACGAGTGGTTAACGACCCTATTCGAGCCGGAAACCTACCGAAACGACGGAAATCGGAGGCTATTACTCCTCGACGGACACGGATCTCACCTTACGGCTAGGTTTATCGCTTTTTGCCTCGATAAGAGTATCGACCTCGTCGTACTACCGCTGCATACTTCGCATATATTACAACCTCTCGACGTCGGTATATTCGGCCCTCTAAAGCGGGCTTTATCGGTAGAGGTCGAGAAACTCTTCCGGTTAGATACTCGACGAATACTGCGAACCGAGTGGACTGAGGCCTATATAATAGCTAGGGCTAAAGCGTTTACGACTAGGAACGTCGAGTCGTCGTTTCGCGCGTCCGGTATCTACCCTCTAAGCCCGATTACTATCCTCTCGACTCTCCGAATGCCTTCTCCTACCTCTCGGGTAACTCCGCCGCCTATAACGACTCCGAACGATCTAGACCGTTCCCTTCTAGATAGTTCGCCGCCGGAGGGTACGGAACTACGAGAAGCGACTTCGCTAGTTAATTCGATCGTTCGCTCTTCTACTCTCGAGACTCCCGTAAAGCGGTATATCGAGCGAT
>JAMAHV010000034.1:0-32205 GCA_023627725.1 Cladosporium sp. D2B6 | reverse complement strand
GAAGCCGGACCCACCTCAAATTTCGCTTACGCTTTCAAAAAAACCACCGTGATTTCTTCGTAGAATGATAGTCAGGTTTCCGGCGCTGCCGCGAACAGATGCCGGGATTGGGTCCATGAAACCTGGGGAGATGTCGGTATATTGGTTTTAGATGCAACGTGTGAAGCGATAACACACGGACAATTTTTGTCTGAGTTCCTCACCATACGTCTTCAAGGCGTAGCTGGTGTTGATGAACGTGCTGAAGTTGCAATCTTGCACAAGGATATCGATACATTGATCGCGGTAGTCGAAACACTCGCATGGCTGGCAGCAACATTTCGACCGCCTATTGAAGACTGCATAAGCTACTCCTCAGCCACAGCAACACTGATCGACAAAGGTATTCAAATATCGCTTCGTAAGTTGGTCGAAGCTGAGCAGATTCCTTCAAAATGTTGTTGGCACCCTGTGGTTGGAAGTGCGATCATTGCCAGAGGCTTCTGCAGAGCCAGCACCGGCGACGGACTCCAATTGCCATTCTTGTTAATGTTAGAGTTGACAGGCATGATTTTCGGCACCGACATATCGAGAGTTCTGAAAGATGAGCTTACGGTGGAACATGAATCGACAGCCGTTTCGTTAATCACCCAAGAACCCGCAGGAGACAATTCTGCAAAGTGTGAAGGACCACCCGCAGATACGGAACGATCCGGCATATTCTTCACTGGCGTGCACAGTGTGTTGTATCCTATCGAGCGAGACAACGTACGCAAGACAATCAAGTGGCATTATGCCACTTCAAATTCTGTGATGACGCCGCCGCAAGGGGAATTTTGGCTTCGGCTCCACGAAACGGATCTCGGAGGCATGTCGCATGTCCTCGGGTATACCCCTGAGGTGAAGGTACTGCTCGGAACTAAGGACCGGTTACAGCGGGAATCTACTATGCAATCATCATCCGCCGACAAAGAAAAAACCACGTGGTCGTTCGACTGGGATGGCATAACTATGCAAGCTGGATTCAGTGGCAGTGGCTTGTCTCTGCCCTTCAAAGTCAATCGACGCAAAGGTCAGAAAGCCGCGCCCACTGCAAAGCCGAGTTATGATCAGATCATTCATCACACGGTCAGAGAGCCGGTGATTCTTTTCGAAAGTGCCCATGACCAAGAGGCTGCATGGCTTGTACCAAAGCTGAGTTTGATCTTAGACCTTGCTTTGTTCCATGCCGCGCGAATGGGATGGTTGGAGAAGCTAAGCGACGCGTCAAGGACCGCGCTTTTCGCGGAACCCCATTGGAATGGAGGGCTCGCCGCACAAAGAATTCTTGACGACTATGAAAGGGCTAATACGACGTTCGCGTTATCATCAGACCACGGAAGTCCCATCGCTCTCAAAGATCTGGTTAAAGACATCTTCGCTGCAATGACTACACGGACGCAACTCGACCAACTATATCCATCGTCTCGACCCGCTTTGTCTGTGCCTCTTCTGGGTTGGGACTTGCTGGAACTCACCAATCCAGTTACTACTTCAAGAAGGTTGCAAGTGGATGTGCAGAAAGATGGACGAAATAACAGCACCCCAACGTGGCTCCAGTTTGCCAGCCAAGTTCCAGTTTTCTTCTGCGACAATATTGGTAAAATCATGGAATCTGCTCTGCCGGCCTGCCCATCATCCCAGCAAAACAAAAAGTATCTGATCGCCAATCTCCACATCCTAGGTGGTTTGATGACAAGCTGTAAGACTTGCCGAGGTTACCACGTTGGCACAGACAAGAAGTGGATTTGGAAAGTTCCACAGGAGGCCTGCTTCGCTCCATGCGACCATGATCTGACTCGCACCAAAAGAAAGAACGGAAGTTGTTTCAAAGACCGTATGCAGCTCATGCTTAGCGAAAACCATGATTGTGTAGCACAAGAAGTCACTGATCTTGTGCCAGAAAGAGGAGCTGTTGTTTTCGGATCGAAAACGCTGAGGGCAAGGCGACTAAACTCTGTCTGAAGATGGAAGAGAAATCCAAGTTTAGGAATAGATACATTCTCATGAGCTCGACGCACGTTTCCATCTATCGACTCATGCTTTGACCCTGTAATCATGCATGTTGCAATATTCAACCGATCTATCTTAGTTGAGCTGCGGCTTGCTACCAAATTCTGGCAGTGGTGTTATTGGATTGAATTGAATTGGATCTACCCCCAAATCCGATTCATTTAGTTAGATGTTGCTGGATATCCAACAAATCCAACAGATCCAGTAGATTCCACTGCCGGATCAGGAAATTCATCGGAGATTGTTTCGTTCTCACTTCTACTATCAACTGTCACTATCATACGCATCCTGCACCTGTTCCTCACAGTCAAAGTCCTCGTACGATTACTCAGAAGCCACCTCTTTGCCGAATTCATCCACTTTGCCGGCTCTGGCCCCCACCACGATGTCCAGATAACATCGAGTCGATATCATATAAACTAGAGTCAATTTGTATGGCAGCGTCTCACTACTATAGCTAACAGAATTATGAGCTGAACGCCATATTGACCAATCACGTTACTTTGATGGTCGACAGCCCCGCGTTGGTGGCCTCCGCCAGGGCCAACGGGGCCAGTCGTAGCCGATGCGCTCGCGCTTGTCGCCCGGGGAAGCACGCGTCGCGACCCGAGCACTTTGCGCCGGCAATGATGAAATCGGGTGTGAAAGAGTTGATTGAGCTGTGTATCTACTGCTCGGGCCATCCACTACTTTATACCTTCAGTGGGTCTGTGGCGGTCTGGATGCTCTTGTCCGGCAATCTTCGACAGGCAACACATGCTAATGCTAAGCGCTCATCCAGCTTGTCGGGCAGGGTAATCAGCCCGCTTGATTGAACCAAGTCAAATGATTTGAGCCCGACTTGCTTGTACAATTGTTATGACTTGCCTACTTTCCTGACTTGATTGAGCAATTTGAAGTAAAACAAGTATAGCTGACTCGTCGACCACTTTGGATTGAAGTGATGACTGGCGATCGGGTACCGTACGCTCTGCGCTGGATCATGAGCGACAGTCTGGAGAAGAAGTTCCGCGGCACTGGGAGGGACAGTACAAAGCAAAGTTACTGCCGACCGGCGTTTGCGAAGTTTTCTCAACGAGCGTGATGAGCAATCTGACAAGTCTACTTGCCTGTAAAGATCACATCGTTCCCAATTAACACTCACAATGACTCGTAACAATAGCTTATGTTGACTTTGTCGGAGGAAAATAGATTAGTCCGATAAAACCAGTTAAAACCACAACGTGATGAAAAACCCTCCTGAAAACCCTCCCTAAACCCTCTTGTAAATCCTCCCGTAAGCCCTCCCGTAAGCCCTCCCGTAAACACTCTCAAATACACTCTCAAATACACTCTCAAATACACTCTCAAATACATTTTCAAATACATTTTCAAATACACCGCATGCAAAAACAGCTCGTGCTCGAGTTGGCTAAGTGTAGGGGCAAAATGGCCGCCGTAGCCGCCTGATCGCCGCCACCGGTCGCGGAATACTGGGGGCAGGAGTACTACGCGTCAGCCTGTGACTGCTTCATTACGCTACTCTCCTCGTCAAGAATGGAATCTCTCATCAAAGAAGGCCTAGAGGACACTGTATACGAGATACGCGGTTCCTGCTCTGCACTCGCGCGCCGAACCCGCGTTGTAGCGTTCTACTCCTAGTACATGATTACACGCAATGAAATGTCGTAGGCCGAGGCACTTTGGGAATCCAAGTCGCAGATCGCAGGATTAGCTTGCCAAGACACTAAATACAAAGGCCCGGTCTACCAGACCGCGCGCCAGAACAATAACAACAACCAATAAACCCACAATTTTCGTGCCAATGAGAGGTCACCCTCTCGTGCGACAGTTATGAGCCCGGAGACATTTCCATTGCGCAACAGCACCACACCTTTCACGAGTTTATTGCGACAGATGTCCTCATGGATCCAGCGCTCACCGCCAGCCTGGATGAGAGAAGCGGGGTAGCAGGCAAAGCAATACAGCTACACCACGACCATCTCACCATAATGAAGAAAGAGCAAGGATAGAGAGACTGAACACTCGAATATCGCAACAAAGCTCGCAGACGAAAAGATCGTTACCATCATGTCGATCAAAGACCACAATCTACCGATGCTCAACTCCCGCAATGACTGGACGGACTGGATCAACTCCATAGAAGACCTTGCAGTCCGCAATGATGTCTGGAACTACTGTGATCCTGATGGCATCGACAACCTAGTCTTCACTGCCACCAAGCCACCAGACTCAGCGCACAGAGATGTCGTCCAGAGATACCAAGCTCTCCAAGCCATCTACGACAGTGAGAAGAAAAAGTATGACAAATTCTCTGAGCGTATAGACATCACAGTCTGTCAAGAGTTCAAGCAACACTACCTTGGGAAACACACTGTACGAAGCAAGCTCATCGCATTGGCTGAGAGCATCCAGCCGACTGCCAAAGACCAGAAGCAGAACGTGAGAGCAGAATTCGAGAAGCTAAGGAAAGGACCTGGCAATACCAGCCTCGACAGATGGCTCAGTCGATGGCCTGCACTTGTCAACAACGCAACGCGATATGACATCGAGAACTTGGGCGAGTCGCAGATCTGCGATGCCTTTATTGAGTCGTCGCACGACATCAATCCTCCTTTCTACAACTACACGAAGTCGAAAGAAGCGCAAGTCGAAAAGGACATACAAGGACTTCTTTTCGATTTTGTCACAGACAAATTACTGGTTTATATCATTCGAGAGCGCAGATCGAGCCGAATAGGTGCATCCTACTTTTATCACCGGCGCCCCGTTGGTGGGCATGCCAGCCCGCAGCAAAGGGGGCAGAAGGGTGCCCTTGGGAGATGTACCACCGTCAGGGGTCAGCGGAAAGACCTCCGAACCAATCGGAAGCAGCGCCGAGCAAGAAGTGTCTTCAGGAAATCGTGAAGCAAAACGCGAGACGACATGAACATCGAAATTTCTGAAATCGACTGTGTGATGGTGGAGGATGAAGAGGGCGTGGGAGGAAACCCGGGCGCGAAGTCTGGGGAAGCCGCCGACCTTGCTGACGCCGGTGCGGGGTTGCCAAGGCCGGAGGCAAGGCTGAGGGTGGTGGCGGAAGAGGGATACCAGATAGTAACGAGGGCTAAGGGCAGGCCGAAGCAAGCAGCTAAGAGCACTACGACGAGGTCCAAGACCGGTGCCTCTCAACCAAGCCGGGAGGCTGAGGTGTCAAAGAAACGCAGGGCAGAAGATGCTTTGGCAAGATCTAGCGATGGGGACTCCACCGCGAACCAGCTTGAGGAGGTCAAATCTCTGGTCCTTCGTTTACTCGATCGCGAGGAGAGCAAAGCTCGAGAGGATGAAGAGAGAATGGACGAGATCTCTGATCTAAAGCAGGAAGTCAGAGAGCTTAAGAAAGAGATAAGGGAGCTCAAGAAGCTGATACAGGCGGGCAAGAACAAGACACAAGCCCCCACTTATGCAGAAGTCACCAAGACAAGTATGCCGGCGGCAATTGTAACGAGCGACAAAGTGAGTGAAATCAAACATCAACAGAGGTTGCGTGTCGAGGACGATAAGTGTTCCATTACTGTCAACACGTCGAGGGTCAAAGACGAAAAGTCGGACTTCGTAGCGGTCAAATCCAAGTTCCAACAGGCAATCAATGATAGAGCAGCTATGGGGAAAGCAAAGATCACTTGTCTCCGCCAGCTGCCAGGTGAAAGGATTAACGTGGTCTTCGCTTCTGCGGCAGATGCCACAAGAGCCCGAAACCGCGTCGAGTGGCTCGGAGCTGCGATGCCGAACGCGAGAGTGTTGAGCGAGCCATGGTATCCGGTCAAGTGTGACATGGTTGCCAAGAGGGCAGTGTTGGACGATCAAGCACCAGACGGACGTACTCTGCGCCAGGAGGTCTGCGCCGAGTTTGCTAGGGATAATGCCATGGTAGGGTTGGACTTCACGACGATGAAAGCCAGCTGGCTTAGCAGGCTGGACCCGCGTAAGGCGAACGGATCTATGGTTATATGGCTCAAGAGTAAAATGGCTGCCGACTGGCTCTTGCAAACAGGCCAGGCTCTGTTTGGTGGCGGGGCGTACGGGGCCTTCTGTTCGAAATATCTCCAGGAGACTTCGTCCAAGGTCTGCTATAATTGCAACGCGTATGGACATACGCAAGCCAATTGTAGACGGGTCACTCGATGTGGAAATTGCTCCGGTGGCCACCAAACTCGAGATTGCGCGGGTACTGCCGCATTGAAGTGCCCGGCATGCCTAGGAGCACACACGATCAAGGATTGGTGCTGTAAGCATCACCCAGCGCACAAGAAGTATCTTGCCCAATTACCGAAGGAATCAGTCACCTCCCATCCGACGCATTCTGAACAGAGCGCGGCCCCGGGCGACAGAGATGCCGAGATGGACAGTCCCGACCCATCCAAATGATTGACAGACTCAGCATACTGCACTACAATGTCGGCAGGCGAAAACATGTTCAGTGGAGCATATTCAACGATACTAACTTGCAGGATTTCGCGGCACTGGCCATCTTGGAGCCATATATCTACGAAGACCCGAATGACGGACAACCAAGGGCGCACCAGCATGGTCGATGGTATGCGATGACACCATCACGGCACAGAGCGGGAGTCTACACAAGGCATGTATTTCGGGCAATGTTATACTTCAACGTCTGTATGCACGCCAGACAAATTCCGGTCGACGATCCGGACATAGTTGCAGCGACTATGAGACTCAGGGGGAAGATTGTGCTAATCGCTGTGATCTATGACCCAAGGAGTGAACCACACGTGGGTGACCGTGAAGCGGCCCTACAGGAGAAGCTGGGCCACGTCCGAAGATTGGTAGACGCAACCAGACAAGCTATAGGGGACGCTTTACAGATAATCTTGTGCACCGATCTCAACCGCCACGATATTCTGTGGGGTGGAATCGCAGGCGTGGCTCCCGACAGGCGTGACGAGGGCATTCAGGTAGTGAATCTGGCCCAAGAGTATGACCTACAGTCGCTGCTCACACCGGGCACCGTGACGTGGGAGCAACCAGGTGGCGTCGCTCGATTCTCGATCGATGTGATCTTGGCGTCAGAAGGCATGGTAGAGTGTCAAACTTGCTGCAGAGTGTACGGGACCGATCATGGTTCGGACCACAAGCCAATCGAGATGAGATTCGATCTTGTTGCGGATGCGCCCCGAGATCGCAGGCGGAAGCTACAATTCCAGAAAGCTGACTGGAAAACTATCGGTCAGGCAATCGCTACGCGATTGCCACTCTCTGACATTCCAGGCAGGATCTCCGAGGACGAATTAGAAAAGTGTGCGATGCATTTCACAAGTGTGGTCACAGAAGAGATCCGTTCAAGAGTGCCTCGGGCCAAACCCTCGCCATACGTGAAGAGATGGTGGACACCAGAGCTGACTGTATCAAGGAGCAATATGACTGCTGCCAGGAATGCTGTCACAACCCAGCGGCGCAGGGGGGAAGCGCTGGACGAAGTCCAAGAGAAATTTTCGCTTGCAAAACGTCGTTTTTGCCAGGAGATGGAGACTCAAAAGAAGAGGCACTGGCATGATTTCCTGGCTGACCAGAATAATATCTGGAAAGCGAATTCGATCTCGAAATTGGTGTCTCGCGAAACCAGAATCCCAACACTTCACAGTGGAAATCGTACGGCCGAGACTGACGAAGAAAAAGCGGATGTATTGATGGAGAGTTTCTTCCCCATTCCGCCACCGCCACAAGGACCTCCAGCAACTCGGCAAGCCGAACAAGGGCAGCACACTCGTGTCGGACCACTGTCGGCAGTGACAGATGAAGAGATCGAGAGGGCAATAACACGACCGAACCCCAACAAGGCTCCTGGGCCGGATGAGATCCCGTTCTCTGTGTGGAGACAGCTTTTGCCACACACCAGGGAATGGATCAAATGGCTATACCAGGCATCTATGTCGTTGGGCCACGTTCCCAGGCAATGGCGTGAGGCCAGCATCGTCGTGCTGCGCAAGCCTGGGAAGAAGGACTACAGCAACCCCAGAGCATACAGACCGATCTCTTTACTGCCTACGATAAGTAAGGGACTCGAGTCCATCGTCGCAGCCCGCCTGTCGTACATGGCGGAGCGGTACAATTTGCTGCCGAACAATCACTTTGGAGCTCGCAAGCACAGGTCTTCTGAGCAGGCACTCAACGTTCTAGTGGAGTGTATACATCAAGCGTGGAAGACCGGCAAGGTCCTTTCACTCGTCACATTCGATGTGCAAGGAGCATTCAACGGGGTACACCGAAGCGTGCTTTGCTCAAGGCTTCGTCAAGCTGGGATTCCGGAGATGATGGTTGCATGGATCCGTAGCTTCTGTGAGGACCGTGCAGGTAAGGTCGTCGTGGGGCAGTACGAGTCGGCGATGAGACCCATTGCCCACGCGGGCATTCCACAAGGTTCACCTTTGTCGCCCATCCTGTACATCTTCTACAACGCCGGACTGGTCAGGGGTGACATCGATGCCAGCAAAGGATCACTTGGTTTCGTGGACGATTTCACTACGTGGGTAACAACACCATCGGCTATGGAAGGTACGTCTGCAATCCAGCGCGATGTGATCCCAAAGATAGAACAATGGGCGGAACAGAGCGGCGCCACCTTCGATCTCGAAAAGACTGCATTCGTCCATTTCGTGCGACCGCGCAGCAAGGTGAATGCAGAGACTAGCCTCAAGTTCCGTGGAGTTGAGGTCTTGTCGAAGCCCGCCGTCAAACTACTGGGCGTTATACTAGATGCGCATCTGAGCATGAGTGCACACTTGGAAAAGGTGACTCTCGCCGCGACCAAGAAGTGTCTCGCCATTGGCAGGCTCAGAGAAATGTGGCCGAGGCAAAAGCGCCAACTATTCAACGCAGTGGTGACACCGACCACAGATTATGCGGCGTCCGTGTGGTTTCACAGAGGGCTCAAAGGCGGCCGGCGTCATTTGCGAAGACTGGAACGCGTTCAACGACTGGGAGCGGTCATGATCACCGGTGCTTTCAGAACAGTCTCCTTCAATGTCTTGCAGGACGAAGCGTGTCCCGAAGCGGTAGAACAGCGCCTTACTCGAAAAGTCGCTAGGCATGCCGTGGACGTCATGACGACACACCAAGGTCACCCGATCCATAGCGTCTTGAGCCTTCAAGAAAAGGGAAGGTATCGCTCGCCCTTGGCACACACAATCCTCAGATATGGATCCCAGGCTCAAGAAGACGGCTTGGTTGGCATGAACTCTAGGCTACCGTACACGGTGCAACCATGGACGACACTCCCTCCCATCATGGTTCCGCAGTCAGCCGAAGAGGCCATGAAGCGGTATAAAGACAGCTTACGATCACGTAAAGTACTCGTGCTTTACCCCGACGCATCTGTACGGAACAAAGTCGCGGGTGTTGCAGTGACAGCTGTGGACTTTGAAAGACCTGGCCGCGTGCCAGCACTTGTGTACCAGGCTATAGTAGGATGGGAACACACATGCTCCGTCACTGCTGCGAAATTGAAGGGTATTGAGCTCGCTGTGCTTTACGCCAGAAGCATGGGAAGGCCGTTCACCGTAGTGACGGACAGCCAGGAGTCGATCACGTTGATCAACAAGAACGACCGCTCAGCCAAGGCAACAGAGGCGGCTGGTGCGGTGCTCAGAGCACTCGGATCGTGTCTGGAAGAGAAGCTGGATTTTGAGATACTCTGGGTACCCTCTCATAGCGGTGTAGTTGGAAACGATGCAGCAGATCGTGCAGCAAGAGAAATGACACAAGCGCCCGGGCAACCGACAAGGGTTCCGGCATTTCGCGTGAGCGAACGGGCGAAGGTGATGGGAAGGGTGAGAGAAGCGGTCGGGCGAGAGAACATGGTCCCACCAGCACTCTGGGGGAGCTATACTTACAAGCTCGACGCCGCTTTGCCAGGGAAGCACGTCCTGAAGTTGTACGGCATGCTTTCGCGGGAAGAGGCCAGCATTCTTGCGCAAGCTCGGACGGGGCACGCGCGTGTGAACAAGTACCTTGCAAGGATTAAAGCTGTGGAAGATAGCAAGTGCAGCTGCGGTGCCGGCGATGAGACTGTCGCCCACGTGCTGTTGTGGTGCGAAAAATGGAATCACCTACGTGATGGACTCAGGGAAAAAGCTGGCCAGAGGTGGGGAGACATCTCGTACCTCCTTGGAGGTCGAAGCTCAAGGCGTCACCCGACTACTCGTCAATCAATCGACAAACCGGAAAAGTGGAGACCAGATTGTAAGATGGTGTGGGAAACAGTGCAATTTCTCAAAGCAACAGGACGTTTTCAGGCTCGCCCTCCCGGCGAGACTCACACTCCTTAAGCGTTGTGTGGTTTAACAGAGCTCTCAGAGAGTGTCTACCCCTGTCCCACTCTGTCACAAAACTCAGACTTGGGGATATTTCAGTTGAGTCGAGGCGGTTACGAGAGCTTGATCGTTAGGTAGATCTTAGGAACAGCTCATACGGGTGTCGAGCCTGTGCATAGCTTAACAGATCAATCAATCAATCAATCAATCGAAATCGTGAAGCACTACAGGAACGCGACGAACGGCAATCCTCTTATGGAGGCCCAGCATCAACCAAGAAAAGAAGAACAAATTTAGAATCGAGGTCAGCATCGAGCAGGACGATCTTCTACGAATCATCGAAAATGCCGCGGCGAGAGCCTTCCAGCGCTTCATTGTACCAGCCGCCACCGGTGGTTCGGTCGATGACATCCGGTCCTTGCAACACGAGATGATGGAAAATATTGCCGAAGTGCAGACTCGGCTCGCGGAAGCAATCGGCTCAGCCTTGATGCTGATACAGTCGGAGTCGGACAAGAGGACAGATATGATGTTCGAACGCTTGGTGCAACAAGTCCAAACACATCGGGATAACGGGGAAGCTACCCAAACCACGTCAGAGGAAACAGTGCAAATGCTACGGAACGAGATGGAGGAAGGCATCGCCATAGCGCAGACTCAGCTTACTGAACTACTGAATAATGCGTTAGCACGGATGCAGACGGAGTCAGATAGGCGGGCAGATACGATACTCGAGCACTTGGTGCAGAAACTCCACGGAGTTTCTGAGCAGGTATCTCAGGACATCGTACCTACAGTAAGGGCTCCGTACTCTCAGCCCACACAAGTGGCACAGCGAACGCGGGCTGACGTGACCCGAACGGCAACACAAGCGGCGGCGGGATGGACCACCATGGCGAACGGCAAGAGACAGTTGAATAAGCATGCGTTAGATCAGAGGCGCATCTTGTTCACAAGGAACAGTCAATCACAACAGTGCGACTCTAGAGACATCATGTTCGAGATTGACAAAGCCCTTGCACACGCAGGAGCCGAGGTAACGGTACGAATTATCAAGGTGAAGTACACAGAAAAAGGCAACTTGTCCTGCGTTCTCGGTGAACACGCGTGTGCAGAAGAACTGTTGAGATATGCGCCAGCCGTCATGGCTGCTGTGCAGAAGCTAGACCCCACAGTCACCGACGTGGAAAAGACGGAGAGGTGGCGTAAGCTGCGCGTGCACGGAGTTGCGCCGGACCGTTACATGACCGAAAATGGATTGGACTTGGTGCGGGAAGAGATCGAAGTGATGACTGGCTCCCAGCTCCCCTACGCGCCACGATGGATCAAAAGCGACGATCTGGCCGAGCGATTTGACAGCGGGGCTATCAAGCGCTCAACACTCGTCTTGACTGTGAAGACCGAACGCGCCGCGGATGCCATTCTGGCGAAAGGCCTGTCTTTCGGCGGCAGACGACACGAAGCAGAGAGGTTCTGGGAAAGAGGAGAAGGCAAGATGTGCATGCAATGCTGTGGCGGCGACCACTTCGAAAAGTGCACATCAAGGCCGCAATGCTACATCTGTGCTGGCGAGCACGAAGGCGCCAAACACCAATGTGCCGTCGAGAGCTGTAACAAGAAGGCGGAACCATGCGAACACCACGTAGTGAAATGCGCGAATTGCAGGGGGCCACACGTGGCGACATCACGAAAGTGCCCAGAAAGATTTTCGAGCAGGCGAAAGCGGGAAAACACCACGCAGAACATGCGCAGTAGCCCGCCGTTAACGAACATTGAGTCAAGTAAAGAAAACTACTCAGGCAAGGAAAGCCATGAAGAGACGCAGACATGTCGGCTTGAACCCGAGCAAAACGGACCGCTGCACCCAATCTCGGTGTCTTCGGATATCAGTATGGATGACTCGCTTCCCAGCGAGTAAGAATGTCGTTGACTAAGGAGCACGAGGCTTGCAGTGCAGCAACAGCAGATAGACTGGTGCTCATCTAACGCTGCTTGACCACATACGGCGGGAGCTCAGCTAGAGATGTAAGCTACTTACATCAGTACGTCAGATTCGAGTGAGGGGAGGAGTAGATGGGGGATAATATCGAGGACAGATCAGTAGGAGGGCATCAAGCCCAAAAGGCGTGGCGGCTTGGTAGAGTCGGGACGGCAAGCAGGATTGTAAAATGGAAGATTGACGCGGGAGCACACTAAAAAGCCATAGAAGTCGTCCGGAAGATAGCCGACGTGCCATAAGCTATACAGCTTGAATGCAGTATGATTAAAACAAACAAACAAAAAAAAGAAGCGCAAGTCGAGAGCGACACCACCCTTATCAAAGATACAGGGAAAGCTATGTCGACGATCTCATCCGCTATCATTACGGCTCTCAATGAGATCCATCC
Organism: Cladosporium sp. D2B6; assembly: GCA_023627725.1. Lineage (NCBI taxonomy): Eukaryota > Fungi > Ascomycota > Dothideomycetes > Cladosporiales > Cladosporiaceae > Cladosporium > Cladosporium sp. D2B6. Next base: position 19,478 of record JAMAHV010000034.1, on the reverse strand, counting down.
GAACCGCGCCAGTATCAATGCCATCACAACGGTCGATCCTGGTGACACAGATGCAGAAGACACGGAAAATGATGCTTCTGTCACAATCATACAAAAGGCACAGAACAAAATCAGCAGGACATTGAGGTCTTTCTCTGCTCTAAGCCTAGCTCATTCGGACAAGAGAGTAACCATAGGTTTCTGTATCAAGCAGTTCAGAACCATGGCGCCCACAAACGACAGGCCCACCAGAGGAAGAGCAGCACATGCTACCCTCCAGGGTAAAACCGTTGTGGACATCGGTTCGGCCTCGTCAGGAGACGAAGATCCTAAGCCACAAGCGAAGAAACGCAAAACCAGGGCTGGCTCGACTCCGACCTTGACGAACGAACCATCAACTCTTCGTGACTGCGCATGTGGTATGCCTCATCGGTATGCAGACTGCTACTATCTCAACCCTTCAAGAGCACCGTCGACTTGGACACCGATAGTACAAATACAGTCCAAAGTCATTACCGCAGTCAAAGGAAGCAAACGTCTTCAAGAGAAGATCAAGAAGAACTTTGACAGGAACAAGATCGCTTTACCAAAGTTCTGGCCAGGAGAGACGGCCAAGGGTAGCAGTGAGCGGGTTACTGATCCGGGCACTCTATCGCAAGAAGCATTTTCAAGTGCGTGGCCACATACTCCTCTCGTTGCTAAAACGCAGGACGCTTCAAAATTGCAGCCACGACTTCAAAAGTGCACGTTCCGGAAATGCGATGCATGCCAAATGTGCAATATGCGGCAATTTGGATGAGACAGACTCGTTCGATGCCACGCCAAAAGCGGAGAGGGAAACAGTGTTCCCCAGGGATTCACTAGCGCGACCCAAACGGCCGTTGAAGCTAGGCTCGATGCGTAGACGCTAAACCCCGAAAAAGCCGGGGGACACTGTTTCCCTGCGTGTAATCATGTACTAGGTTAGGGAATAGGCCGGCGCACGCCCAATTTAAGCCTTCCTGCGATCGCCTCTTTTTTTGACGCACCGCTTCCTCCGAGCCCAGTGCAAAGAGTCCAGTCGTGCTCATCTTTCCAATGTTTGCGGAGCACTTTCTCGTTGTGACATATGTATTTGCAGTTCGCCGGGTCTAGGATGCAACATCGGCCGTCGAGATATAACAGGTAAATCTGTAAGAAATGCTGTAGGCGAGACTGGTGTTTTCAGTTCGTCTGGCCGGCAAAGATCCAGATGGCGGTCGGCGATATCTTGTACAACGCCTCGAGCTTGGTGGAGTGTCAATTCATGTGCTTTGGAGCGTAAATGGGACTGAAACGCGGCTGGCCAGACGCCAACCGAGCACTGGCGACAGACTAAAATGCGATACGTCGGCAGGTATCGAAAATAAGGGTCCATGGTTGCCTGTACAGCGACAACGTGCTGCAAGCTTCTCGGTACGGTGCGTGTCTGACACGCGACGCGGGCGGATGGCGCTCAGCGCGGAGAACTGACGCTAACGCCGAAACAGGCATGGTCAATCCACCGTGGGCAGGGTGGATTCGCGAATTGGGGGGAGACTTTACGTGGGAGAATCGGATGACAAAATGTACCAAAATCGATGGGACAGATCCTGCGACTATGCTGCTTTTTATTCTGATTACACCGCTGCGCAAAAACAATATATCAGGGCTCTGAAGGGTTGATGTAGCAACTAGCGGCGCCCCTATCACACATTGCGCAGAGTCCGCGACGCATTTCCACTAGGGTTGCATCGCGATGCGTTTCAACTTGACAACATGCATGCGGCTGGATTCGGATTGAAATCGCGATGCGTTTACGCGGGGCAACTTGTCCCCTGGAGGCGAAATTCTGGAATCGCGACGCGTTTCCCCGCAGAATACTAGAGTAGGCGCCTGAGATGGGGATCGTGTGCACTTAATCAGCTCTCTTTGCGCTTTCGAATGATGCAAAAAATGACCCTGTCCTTCACAAAGTCGAAAAGTAGTCTGAGTCTTTCGCATCGAGGGTTTCAGCTACTACACTCTCCGTGGGGTCGATGGATGAGGCTTGAGTAATGACGGATGGATTGCTGGGCATGGAAGGATTAGTAGAAACAGACAACAAATCGGCGGAGCGACTAGACGAGCTTGCGGGAGATGGTCCGGAGTGCGAGCCCAGTAAGCCTAAATTTGAGCCACTTCTAGGTCGGCCCTGCAGCACATTGCCAAAGCCTAGGCGCTCGCCAACTCTTTTGATGCCTGAGTGAACACGCCCAACCCATTGAAGTGGAGCAACGGCAGTGTCGACGTCGTCGTGCGAGACTTCAATCTTCTTGCCTTCACTTTGGCGGTTCGAGTCTGTCTCTTCCAACCATGCCATCTTGTTCGGCAGATCTGCAAGCACCCACGGGTGGTGTCTGACCTCCTCGAGTGTGATGCGCTTGCCAGGGTCTTTAATCAAAAGACGCTGCAGCAGGTCGTGTAGATCATCGTCAATCGTCTCATAGCTTAGATCAAATTCGTGGCGTTTACCACTTCCAGCCGGCGGGAAAATTCGCCCGTGTGAGCTGGGCCGAGACTGTGATTTCGTGTTGATTGGCAGCAGCCTTTTCCGTGGGATGTAAATCTCCTCGTCGGCAATTTGTCTCATGACGACAAACTCATTGTCAACATACGGAGTCCGGGCATACAGCATACAAAAGAGGGTGATACCAAGGGCCCAAACGTCAATCGCCTTGGTGACGGGAGGAGGATCATCCATAGGGTCTGTGATGCATAGCTCTGGCGCGAAGAATGCTGGTGTACCGACGGTCTTCGCGAGTTTCTTTGCTTCGTCATCCAGATCTCGGGCCTCGTTTTCGCTCGATTCTTCTGGGGCCTCCTCATCGTGCAACGGTCTTCCAAGATAAGAAACGCCAAAGTCCGAGATCTTAATCCGCCCTTCTGTGGTCTGGAGCAGATTCGGTGGTTTGATGTCTCTGTGTATAATGCCTTGGTAATGCAAATACTGTAAGCCAAGCAATGTGTCTCGGAAAGCTTCCCGCACGTTTTGCATCGACATGCACGGCACGTACTCGAGCTCTGGGTTCAAGTCGCTTTCGAGCACTTCGGCCGCAATCTGTGCCAGGTCTTCGTTGTTGTGTCTGCTTGATTTCACTGATGAATGCAGGTTTGTGGTGCTGGCTACCCTCGAAGTTTCTCCAGAACTGAAGTCGTATGCGCCGTATATCGTGCCATCCAAACTTTTATGTGAGATTGTATCCTGCATCTGGACAGGCGAATTTGAAAGCATCATGTCTAGTTCTTCGTAAGGACGCTCTTCCGTGAGTGTAAGGAAGGCTCCAGACTCCGGCTGTTGGGGAATTGTAGGCAGAGGCGACGCCGTGCGAGAGATTCGTCTTCCAGCAGCAGCCATATATCTCGCCAAGTCGATCTCAGATGGGTTAGAGCCTGCCGTTGTGGTTGACACACGAGATAGACGGTCGTCTTCAGAATCATCACAGAAGTCGTCGCCCATCTCGTGACTCCAGGTGCGCGGATTGTCCAAAGCTTCCTGTCTCATTCTACGAGCAGTACGAATCAAAAGGCGCTTTTGTCGCCTGAGGCGTCTCTGAGCTTCTGAAAGAACTGCATCATCTTCTGCGTCCCACTTGGAGTCCGAGTGTTCTCTCTTCTCTCGCTCGTAACGTCGTGCTTCGATAATGGCGATTTCTTTGGGCGCTTTGACGCGCCATGTGATCTCGCCTCTCTCTACCCATTCCAGTACGATGTATACTTTCTTCCGGGACGGGTCATCAATAACCTCGAGCAAAGCGACGATATTCGGATGTCTTACTTTCTTCAAGATAGCAACCTCCTTCTTGACTTTATCTTCCGCGTTGCCCAGTTTACCCAGCCGTCTTCGTTTTGAGTAACGCTCGACGATCTTGATAGCCACATGGTTGTTCGTAGTCTTGAGGTCTCTGCCAAGTTTGACTTTTCCATGTGTATCACGTCCGAGTTCGTCAATAATTTCGTAGTGGTTGATAAGTTTACGTCCGGAGACGGGATCCACATCGACATCAGCAACGTGTGTCTCCTTTGGTGCCTGGCGGTGTGTGAAATGGAGGAAAGGACTGGCGTATGTTCCAGGAGTATCTGGTGACTCCCAGTCTCCATGAGCCGGTGGTGCGGTGGCGGGAGTGTAGAGACCGTTGTTGCCTGGAGTCGCAGCCGGGGAATTACCGACAGTGCGTGGGCCAGATTGATGCAGCGATGCGATGGCAGAAGATAATGTAAGGGTTTGTGAGTGATAAGAGGGTCGTTGTCGTAGAGTAGGTGGGTGATTGCGGTGTGGAGATCGGAAGCCTTGTAAGGCGGAGAACGACTGGCTGAGGTATTCTGGTCGTGGTCGTTGGAGTGGAGTAGAAGTCGGATTAAGTTCGCGTGTAGCATCCCAATTCGGTGTTGATGTATGGCCTCTTTCACCTAGATCGGTGGAGCTCACAGGGTCAACAAAATTTGACGATTGTGGTGCTTTATTTGATACTGGATGGAATGCCATATCGCCAAGTGGATCTGGTGATTCCAGAGTGGGTAGCTCAGTTGGCGATCGTAGTGACGGTAATGGTCTTTCAATGTCGATCTGCGTGGTCCATGATAAAATCAGTGCACGGAAATCGGAAGCAGTCAATGATATGATATGTTGGGATACGCCAGGCGACTCATCTATGTAGGGTTTTGTGGCCATTGTCGTTATCATACCTTTGCCTCGCCAATTTCAGATTCGACCTCAGAGTCATCGAACAAGTCTCTGCACTCATCGACCATACGCGTGATCCGACATACTATATCTGCGAACTCATTGACTGCGTTTTCGAGTCTGAGTCTCTGAGCGTCAACCCAATTCCTGGACGTCTTCATTCTTACTTTCACGAGTGCGAAATATGAAGGTATGCGCTGCGGATGACTCACTTATCATGACCGGATTTCGTCATTGCGTTCTCTGGTCCATCAGCTAAGTCACTCAAACCGATCTCTGTATCGATCAGTTTAAGGCAATCGTTTCCTTCAACAAGATTTCCCAGCAGAAGCTGCTCATCGCTCGTGTTCCCGTCGAAACCTGGTAATGGGAGCCAATACTTGATGCGCAATCTCGATTGGTAGAACGTCACAGCCAATCTGAGCTTAAAGAATAGGTCATGATTTTGTTCCAGGATAAAATCTGCTCTGCTTGACAGTGCAGCGATGCGAGTTGTGGCAAGTTCCATCGTATGGTTGATGACCACGATTCCCGGGCGATACCTGCTCCTCGGTAGGTACGTTGTGGTATTAGAGGAAATAAGGCGGCACGAGACTCCTTGCCTGTCCTCGATCTCTGCGATGAAAAGAGATGATGCTGCCACTGCCCACGATGGATTCAGACTTGTAAGCGCCGTGGCGTTGCATGCTGCACAAGCTGCTGGAGCTCACGTGTCCGAGCTTGTAAGCGCCGTGGCGTTTCATGTTGCCGCTAAACCCCACGCCCCCAAACCCCACGCCCCAAGTTTGCTAGTGTCGCACGAGAGGGTGACCTCTCGTTGATACGAAATTTGTGGGTTGATTGGTTGTTGTTATTGTTCTGGCGCACGGTCTGGTAGACCGGGCCTGTGTATCTAATGTCTTGGCAAGCTAATCCTGCGATCTGCGACTTGGACTCCCAAAGTGCCTCGGCCTGCGACAGCTAGCGCCGTGGCGTTGCTGCACGAGCTGCTGGAGCTCACGCGTCCGAGCTTGTAAGCGCTGTGCCGTTGCATAGTGAGTTGCCCACGCGGCGTCATGGAAAGTGTCAACAGCTTAAGATTGAACAAAACATCGTGCGCCGCTGAATTTGCTTACCACTCTTTCTTGCGCATACTTCTAAGAACTTTTATTGTCTTGCCCATGTTATAGCTTGTCGGACCAGCCATGGTCGTTGAGCCTTTCTCGATCGTCGGACTCTTTGGGCTTACAGCCGGATTGATTGGGTTTGTCGCCAGCACGATTGAAAAGTCTGCCGGCCAGATTAGCACAGCGAAGAATGCCTATCAGCGTATGCAAGGTCATCAGGAGGCTTTGGTAACATGCAAAGATCGCCTTGAAGCATGGGCGCATCAATGGCACGGCGAAAACGACGAATCGCACACGGAGGAGGAACTGGAATTCTTGTGGGGCTCGGCAGGGTACGAACATGTCAGACGTAAGATGACTATCATCAAGGCGGAGCACCAGGAGCTACTCAAGCTACTCTATGGCTCCCAGTGGGCGAGAAGCGAGGGTGGCCAACACGCACTTCGATGGGAGAAAATTGTCCTAGACTCAATACGCACCGCCCGTCTACCCACGTGCGCACAATCGGAGATGAGAGACTTTTTTGTCCGAATGTCAATATCCCTGTGGAAAAACAACCTTTTATCGTCCAGTTTGGATCGCCTGAAGGGGTATGTCAACGACCTGGAAACAACGTCCTGCATACGTTTCCACGATGCACAGGGAGATACCTCTAAGTATCACTATGTGCAGCCTTCAAAAGACGACATCGACTGCTGCCTTCGACAGCGACGCCGCAGAATACACCTTGGCGAAACCCTTCGTACAGCATATGAAGGTTTACGAACCCAAGATCACTATTGTGAGCTTCTTCTGGCACCTTTTGAGGAAGCCGAGACGTATCGGCTCGAAAGACAACATGAGTTACCAATAGCATTTTTGACCGTATGTCTAAGTTCGCCTAGTATTGGTACGTACTGATATTGAGTACAGGCTTCCCACGACACCCGGTATCGTCGTCTACGGACAAACTTCCATCTGGATAGCAAGCAAGCAAATTTCGTTCTTGGCCAGGTTCGAATCTTACTGAGCAACGAGCATGTAGCACAAGAAAGCGCGATCTTGGACAACCACACCGTCAGGAGCGAGCTCTTATACGTGACTAAGCTCGAGAGATACGCACAGTGCGTGTACCGCGAAGAGATAAAGCTGCATTGTATAACGACCGCAATATGCATCGCTGGATGGTCAATGCTGACCTGGGATTCTCACTGGCTCGATGAATTATCGAGCTGTAAGATTACACAGGCGAAATTTGGTAATGGCGAAGAGATGCCGGTGATCGCTCCATACCTCTGCTCTCGTGTAAGGTTTCCATTCCAATACTTCTAACAAGTTGTACTAATGGTCAAGGTAGGGCCGATGTGACTCATATCATTCTAAGACTCGTCCGTATCTACGTCTCGCTACCTTGCTCGCTGAGTTGGCACTAGCATGTCCCATTTCCATATCGACCCTAACGGGCAAGAGAAGGTTCGTCTTACACGATACGAACGACGTGGGGAACGCTGCCCTTAGCGAGGTATCAACGTCGGAATTACTGGAACGCGTCAACCTTGTAACCTCTTGGTATTACAAGTCTGCTGTGAAATACTGCCTCAATCAGGATATCCGGCCAACTCCTCAGCCTGGCACTCCAGCCTATGATCAAGCGTATTTCTACAAAAAAGTCATTGAACCGTTGGACACGCACTACCAGCCTTTGCGGCACGACCTCCATAGCATGCCTGGGTTTCATCAAAACCTTCGCTCGATCGCAGCGACTTCACAAACATTGTCCAGATGATACGAATCAGTGAAGTCAACGATTAGGTGATTGTGATTATTTTGGCTAAACCGGCTGGTTTTCTTTGGTTTTGGTTTCTATAGACTAAGTAGTATAACCAAAGATACTGACTCTGCAAAGGACTCGACTCCACTCTTTCCCCTTATCGCCGAAAACACGTTCCCACCATATACTCCCGCGCGGCGCCGTCCGTTGGTCCCGCTCGCCACACGTTTACTTTCCAGCCTAAGTGAGTTTTGACGTACCGTGCCCTTCAGATATCTAGATACTCAATCTAGGGGTGTCAGCTGCATAACCGAAATTTGCCGCGTTTCGGCTGCTGCAAGGGTGTAACTTGTCACAAACGTGAACTACAAATTTGGCCACGAGTCCTGGCGACGTACTAGTGTCGTGGAATTCCCTTGTGTAGTGGCTCTATCAATGGAATTCATTACTCGACGTGCGAGTCATAGTTTCCTAGACAACATGGACTTCCTATAAGCCCTGTGACCAAACGGTACCCAAATCCACGCGCGTCGCTCCCCCTGATTCTCGAATCCACCCTGCCCACGGTGGATTCGGAAGCCCATACAAATAAGGGTTCGCGGGAACCAGATCCCGGTACAGTGGATTCAGGCTTGGGTGGTTTGGAAGAATCATCACCGGATATGGCTGATAATAGATACGTGGCGTAGCCATGATGAACTGAGAAATTATTTATATCAGGATTCAGATCATGCGAGCGATTTTCATAAAGTCGTTCGTTGTGGAAGCGTAAATGTATAGAAAGTCAATTGCAACAGAATGTCGCAGGCCGAGGCACTCTCGGGGTCGAAATCGCAGATCGCAGGATCAGCTTCCCAAGACACTAGACACAAAGACCCGGTCAACCAGACCACGCCTTCAAAGTAGACCATCGAATATTGAACCCACAACTTTCTATCAACGAGAGGTCACTCTCACGTGCGACAGCGCATGTCGCGCCCCGGGCGCTTTACGCTGGCAACATACGCTATGCCTAAGCTCATGCAGCTATCACTACGATTTACTTGCCTCCTTGACTTGATCGAGTGATTCGAAGCCAAGGAAGTATAGCTGGCTTGTCGACTACTTTGTATCGAATTGACGGCGAGCGATCGGCTACCGTACACTCTGTGCCAGACCATGAGTGACAGCCTGAAGAAGGAAGTTCACGCCCACAATCATACGTAAGAGCAGCTTAGGATGTCTTTGTCGGAGAAAGATAGACTAATTCGATAGAATCACAACATCATCCAAAATCCCTCTGAGACCCTCCCGAATACCTCCCTAAACACTCCCGCAAACCCTCCCGTAAACCCTCCCGTAAACCCTCCCGTAAACACTCTCCAATGCACTCTCCAATGCACTCTCCAATACACTTTCAATAACACTGGACACTTATACTATAAGAATATCGAGTCATTATCTTTGAACAGCCAATCAGAAGCCTGACGTGAGCAACAAGACGATCGAAACAATGATCGCAATTTCTAGAGCTTATATCAACATCAATGAGACATATAGTGGTGCTATGAAAGGAATGAGACGCAGAACAAAATTCAATTGTGGAATAATATTTGCAGTCAACACTTTTGGTGGCAGTGTCATTGATCAACGGCTTGTATGGAAGTATGAAAGGAGACTCGTTAGACAAGGAAAGCATAACTTACTACAGGATCATGAGAGCAGAAACCCTGATTAAACCTCAAATGAGAATCTAACAAGCGTAGCAGGAACATTATTATCAGGATTGCATCGTCTGGATAAACAGTGGAATCGTCAAAACTAAATCTCCCGCATTTGCGCAAAGCATGTGGAGAAACCCGGCCATCTTCAAGCCTGGACAAAAACCACACACGGCGCGCAGCACGCAAATACAACAAACAACCGTGACGCCATGTCGCACAAATGAAATTATCGCGACCTTTTCATCAACTCCTCACATCCTTTCCAGATTCTGTCTCAGCAATGGCCAAGGCTTGCTCCAGCCGCTGAAGGCGTGTGCCATTGTCGTTTCTTGCTCTTGCAGTCTCGTAAGTCTCACGAGCGACTTCGTCCAGATCTTGGTCCGAAAGTTCTCTAATATATTCTGGAGATATCAACATGACAGGCCCCTCTGAGCTGAAGTAACAACTCTCTATGACTCGGAGGACAACACCGCCGGTGAATCTTTTGAGCGCTACTTTATAGTAAGCCTTGAGGATGTCGTGGATGTCGTACACTGCCTGATCCTCAAAGTTGAGGTGAGCCACACGTTGAACTTCCAACAACGTGACTTTGTGGTAAGTATTGTCGTCCGGAAATCCAATTCTCTTTAGTCGCGAGGCTAATCGATCCTGACGGGCTGCGGCAAGAATTTTCGCATATTCATGGCTTGAGATCTGCTGGATTTTGTGGAGTTCACCTGCAAGCAAGATTTTGAGTTTTGCCTTCGCAGCGCTCCTAACGGAAGTCGAAAGGCGATGATTTCGTTCGTACATCCGTTGCCGCACATCGTCTTCAGTGAACACAGTCTTGAAGATCTTCTGGTTGAACTCTGTGATGAGTGCATCAACCTTTGCCAAATGAGATTCTGAGATGGCACGCCACTGCTTAGCTTGTTGTGTGAACAGATGCTAAAGATGCATAGGATTCACCGTTCCTGGAAACTGCGAGCTCTGATATTCGCGGTAAGTCTGCCGAATCCAGTCATAGATAGATTCCCCGTTGTATGGCTCATTCTCTAAATTTTCCTCAGCGGTGTCGTCACTTGTTTGGAACGCCCTTGAATGACCTTTGGTTCTCAGTTTCTCGGTGAACCTTTCGTTCTCCACCCGGATATGCATGCGCAACTTCCTGATGTCGTCTGTGTCCCGAGTTTCATTGTAGTTACCTTGCAAGCTGGCCGTGACGACATTCTGGTATTTGACTGCAAGCTCAGACAGGTATTGTCGTTGCTGAATCATGGTTTGACGTGAGGGGCCTAGAGCGTCTAAACTTTCCCGACATCGCGTGACCGAAGTGCGGAGCTCGTCGACCAGCGCCGGAAATTCGTCTTTGATATGACCATAGAGTAAGTTTCCCAAAACCTCTTCAAAGCTGGCACACCAGTCCATCCTTTTGGAAGGGAACTCCAAGGCGCAGTAGCAAAGAACCTTTTTTCGTTCAATTACCTCTGTTGCATGGCAACAGCATCTCCGATGTCTTTAGGTGATCTATTTTGGACCGCAAACCAGCCATGTCGAAGGCATTCGGCCCTGTTTTGAGCGATTTCCATGACCTTGGGATGTTAACAGTGCGTTCCATACACCAGGCGAATAGTAACTTACCATTCTTTCATCTCCTTGTTGAACTGCATCACATTTGGTGAGAATCCCAACCGTTCTCCGTCCCTTAGGGTCAGCAGCCCTTGCCATACGAAAGACTTCCTGGTTGGCCAGGTCATTTCTTGCGTCCACCACAGCGCTATATCTCGTTAGCGTGATTCGAATCAAATAATCATTTTCACCTACAGAATAATCACACGCCTGTTAGACGTGTACTCCTGGAGCAGGGACCGAATAGTGTCGAGGTCCTCCTGGGTTTGATACTTGGTAGGATCTGAGTGTGTCAGTATTTGTACAATTCGATCACGACAAAGATTTCAGACTGACTATGAAACAAACCAGGGGCATCTACGACGCTTAAGTACTGGTGGTCCGGACCGGAAAGCTCGATACAGAGGACGTCGTCTGAGAAACGCTTGGTGGAATATTCACGATGATGATCACCTGAAGCGGGCAGGCCCATGTGCACGGTCGCCTGTCGCACGTTAGATTCTACCACGTGATTGAAAATTGAAAGATCATTGCATGCCTCGTCAAGGATTTGAGCGAACAGGTCGGCACTCAGCTCCCCACCTTCGATGGTGCATTCGAATTTTTGGAGGTGCACTTTCTGAGTTTCGACAGTGTTGGCAGTCGAACCAGGAAGAATGGACACTTTGGCGCTTTTCTCACCGCTTGTAGTCCGGCGAAGCACGATCTTAGTGGCGAACCTGGTGCACAATTCGCTCGCAGTCGGAAAATTGAGGCCTGTCAGTCCTTCGAGTAAGGAAGATTTGCCACTGGACTGATCGCCAACTACAACAAGCTATCATTGAATCGTTAGTGAAAATCGTCCATGCAAAGCCAGTGATCGAGTCTTTACCTGAGGCAGTGGTATGTTTTCGTTGATCCCCAGCTCGTAAAGTCGATTGATAATACCAAAAACTCTCACCCGATCATCATTGTTGAGGCCCTCTAGACTCGTGCGGTCAGTGTCATTAATGGGCCGATTATCATCTTTGCGCTTCGCACCAAAGCTATCATTGTCTCTGCCGTTTGATGATTGAGTGGTCCCGTAAACCTCGATCTCATTGATTCTTTCGCGATCGAAGTTTCCCTCCCTGAATTCCATATAGGCATCAACGGGAATGGCGATCATGAGGTGTCCAAGTATGTGAGTGGAGGTGTCCTCTGACAGACACTCCATTCTATATCTGATTGCCGAGATTAGGCATATGTCTTGATTGTGATTGGCACATGCGCTCCATTCCTCGAAAGTGACCAGATAGTCGAGACATCTTTTCCTTGCGCCATCAGCTCTCGTCCTCGCGTGTTTGCCTTTCCCATTTTCGGCATTTGAAGCGACTTTTTTGTTTTTTTTGTTTTAATCATACTGCATTCAAGCTATATAGCTTATGGCACGTCGGCTATCCTCTCGACGACTTCTATGCATACATATATGCTCTCGCGTCAACCTTCAACTGTACAATCCTGCTCGCTGTCCCGACTCTACAAAGCCGCCACAGCATTCGGGCTAGATGCCCTCCTACTTTTCTTGCGTTGTGTTACTGCATCACTTTGCTCACCCCCTTTCGTCATCTACTGCCTCCCTCTCTTCGTTCTCACCCCGGTCCAGTCGCTCAATGTCCCACGAATCAGCTTTATCGGATTCGACCGCTAATCTCTTGCCTACTTCTGTCTTCTCAATGAACTCGAGCACGTCCACTGTGGCTTCGTCTCCGAACAGGATCCTGACCTTCCTCTGATCTGGTGTCTCGCTGATGGTGATGTTCTTGGTGCTCAGCTTTCGTATCATGGTCGCTCGCTCTCTTCGCCACTTTCTGCATTCGAGCAAGACGTGCTCGACGGTCTGCCTGCTGCTGCTGCACCACCAGCATTTTGCATCTTGGATTTTTCCTATCCTCAGCAGGTGAACTCCAGTGACGGCGTGACCCGACTTGAGCTGCAGGTATCGCGACGCCACAGATTTCCTTGCGTCTTTGACGTGCTTGTCGAGTTCCGCCATCGGCTTCCACTTTTCCCTGATGGCTTGCTTTACGTATGATAGTGAAGCCGATCGCATTGCCTTAGGAGGCTGCTTTGCCGCTCGTTGCGCTAATGTGTTTGCAATCTTGCTACCACTGCTGCTGGCGCTGCTCGAGAGCAGTGTCAAGATTACAACACCGCCCTCTTCCTCGACTTGCTTAGCATGTCGTTTTACGTCGATGATCGCCTGCCGTGCCCAAGGTTGTGCTTTTTGTATCTCGGTCAGTGTTAGCTTTGATCTAGTCACGATCTCTGCCCTTCGATTTTCTGTCCTTGAGATAATGGCAGGTAGGTCCTTCAGCACCGTACTAATCGCAAAAGACGCGGCCTCGGCTTCCGTGAGATACTTGCCGAGCGGCATCGATTTGGACTTCCACCCATCTCGCGCTTTCCATGCCACCCCTGCACCGAAGCAGACATCTTTGGCTGTTTCCACGAACAGTGTTGTCTGACGTGGGTGGTCTGGAAGCATCCGTAAAGGCAGCCGCGGTTGATCATGCGTCCTGATCGTTGGGGTTGTCATTGGCGGTTCCTGCCTACATGGCAAGTCGAAGCCGTATTCTGCGTCGTACTTGACGTGCCTGACAATCTGTTGCGCCAGTCTGCCCCCAAACAGCCGATGTGTCTTCTCTGGCCTTGACCAGCCTATGCTGGAAGGCTGTGCTATGGCATTTTCGTAGCCATACAGCTCGCCCACCCGGAAGTTAGCTGGTAGTAGCTGGTGCGTTGGGTGGTCGCCGTTCGCGCTGAGCGCGCGTGCCGCGTACCTTGTCTGACGGTGATCAAGGAGGTCTCTTGCGGAAGGCAAGCATGCCTGGACCCGAAGAAAGACCAGAGGCGTTGATCTAAGTAGACCCGTGATGGCCCTAGCTTGTCTGTTCAGCAGTAACTGCAGTTTGTTCACTCGGTCTTGCTGGCCTCTCCACCAGATTTCCGAGCCGTACAGAGCCACAGATGTGACTGCTGCGACCACCACCCTCCGCATCAAGCTGACGGACAAGCCGCCATTGCTGCTACTAAGGCTCGCCACTCGCTGCAGGGCGCCCTTAGCGCTCGCCATTCTGTTGTCGAAGTGTGTCTTGAACGACAGTTTCGGGTCGAGCCAGAACCCGAGCCACTTTGTCGCTTCATGCTTTATCGCAAACGATTGCTCCCCAATGCGTACGATGACTTTGTCTGCAGCTTGAAGGACGTTCCTGCGCTTACTGAACAGTAACACCTCAGTCTTGCTGACTTCGAACTCTACTTTGTTGTCCGAGCCCCATCGCATGGCGTCTTTGGCGATACATTCGAGTTGTCCGGTACCATCTTCGAGGCCATCACACTCGATCACCAAGCCTACGTCGTCCACGAACGAGATGGCTAGTAGAGTCGAGTGTCTGTATTCTAGCCACTGGAACAGAGCGCTGACAGACAGAATGAAAAGCACTGGCGATACTGGTGAGCCTTGTGGCAAGCCAGCCTGGACGTCGCGGGTGTCGCCCGTCCGTCCATCTATCACAAGCATGGCTCGTCGGTTCGACAGGAACGAGTCCACCCAGCGTACTATGTTGCCCGCTATGCCGACTTGTATCATCCTCCTGAGCAGTTGCGTCTTGTTCACTCTATCGAACGCGCCTTTGACATCGAGCAGTAATGCCAGCGCAGTACGTTTCGTGCCCCACGCCTTCTCAACCTTTGCGACTAGTTGTGCGACGGCGTCCGAGGTGCCTCTCCCCCGCCGACAGCCAAATTGTCCTCTGTGAAAGATGTCTTCTCTCTCGCAGAAGTTCGTGATCCATGTTGCGATGACTTTCTCCACGACCTTTCCGAGACAACTCAACAGGCTGATGACCCGGTAGGCCTTCGCGGCGGTGTAGGTGGGCTTACCCTGCTTGCGCAACAGTATGCCTTTGGCTGTCTTCCAGGTACAAGGGTGGAATCCCTTCCTGATGCAACCCCGTACAAGCGAGACTACCCGATCTTCAGCCCACCGCCACAGCAGTCTAAGCGCTCTGAAACCGATGCCGTCTATTCCGGGGGCTTTCTTGACGGCCTGAGTGAACAACGCCTCGCGAATTTCACACGCGCTCACGTCAGCTGCTGAGTGAGCGAGATTGCTGTGGTGTCGATGGCCTTGCCGACTTTGCGCTTGGCTCATTCGAACCCTTCCCTTTGTCATCTGCCCCGTCTTCATCGCTGTCCTCCTCTTCGTCAACATTCTCGTCACTTTCTGCTAGTTCACGTAGCGTTCCAATTTGAACCGCCTGACCGCAGACCCCTCTCAGGAAAGTATCGAGCGTCCTCCAATATCGTTGGGCTCCCGCGAAGGACATACGCGATCCTCCCTCTCCCAGCATGGCGGCGCACGAAAGGGGGATGGTCTATCCGGTACCCAGCCCGATCCGACTGGCTTAGTTGGTCAGAGGAGATGTGCATGAATTTGCCTCTCTCTCTGCAGTCTTCAATGTATGTAGCTTGCTCTGTTAGCGTCCGTATCCGGCGAACTGGAGTATTGTCCAAGAAATTCTGTCGAAGCCTTACAGTAGGTCCTGCACTTATCCCAGAAGGTATGATGATGAATGATGGAATGTGGTAAGAATCGGGAGAGTCTGTTCACACTGGCCACTACAACGAGGCTGAAACATGACGACTTGGCAACAGTCCGTGCATTGTCTGTTCGAGGCGCAGCCTGCGTTATTGAACCCCTGATCATCTTACCAACACTAACATCAACCTATGCGTGGAGTCCCGTGTCTAATTGTTCCTTCCATTTCGCTTAGCAGCCCAACCTCGCATCATCGTGGCATCTCACATGCCTGTTATCGGCCGCAGAGACGGGACCCCAACTGCAGGATCCAGGGCTTGCTACCCAATGCTAGTAGCAGGCCACGAGACTCATATTCCGAAGCGAAACAGTTTGTCGCACGCTAACCTAGGCCCTGTTGCGACTGGCTGGATCAGCTGCAAGACTGGTGTGTTCATATTCGTCCAGAATCATTGGATCTCCGTACTGTAACAAAAGATTACAACCCGTTCTGGCATGACCAGGTAAACACTAGAGGGGCACCATACTCCAACGTAGGGGCGAGATACCTGCCATGTGCGCCACAGATAAAGGCTCGTAATGATCAGCCGATGCGTCTCGTGTAGGTTCAAATGACAGCCCCTTCTACTGATACCAGGGAGCCTTGCCATCCGCGGAGTAAGGCTGGCGAGGGAATTCTCGCCCCGTTTCGTTTTCCAGGAAAAGATTGCCTGGATTGTCAACATTGTGGTGCATGCACCGAACTACTTCTGCGTCAGCGAACTCGGAGATCGCATATCTGAAGATCGAGTGTAAGTGTCTTAAGCGTGGAGGTGTGCACGATGATCCGGGTCGAACCCAGGTTCTGCCCGACCTGGGTGAAGCTGGCGAGGTTGAGAAGTTCGTGGAGTGCCGGGAAGATCTTCCCCGCTTGTGCAGACCATCTGGACCCCAGCATAACTATAGCACCTCAGAATCATTCTCTCTGTAAGAAGCCGACCATCAGGCTCATCATCTTCCTTGGAGGAACAACTATAGCTTTTCATATTTGTACCTCAGGTGCGGCTGCATCATATTATGAAGCAGGGACCGGCACAACAAGAACGTGTCGAGCTGTCTACTTGGAGGCAAAAACTGCATGTTTTCGCTCGTCTCGTAAGGCCACCTCCTTCGTCCATTCCAGCCGGAATATCCCGTTGACTATTCCCTCGAGCTCCTTAGCTTTCTCCTATCTCGCCTGCGCTTTGCTTTTCGCCTCCCCCACTTTGTAATGACCTGCAGGGTCACTCGCTTCACATGCGCGAAGGACCATTGGTCTTGGCGCTCCCCAGACGTCGCGCATACACGGGTCACGTGGTTGATGCGCGACCACCGCGAGAAGAGCGAGACTTGCGAGCCTCGCACATCTCTCCAGTATCGCACATATCGTGCATACTCACGAGTCTCCTTAGTATATAGGATACTTGGAGTTCCATCTTTCATAGGAGCCTCGTGCTCAACTTAAGTAACACAATTGGAGTCATTGTTCATAACGCAACTTGATCAGTGTGCTAAGTTCGTGGGGGACGGTGAGACGAGCGTAACGTTGACGCGCAAACGCTTCGGCGGCTTCTCAGGAACGCGCGCTAGAGTGGAAGTTCTCAGAATTGTTCGCAAATTCAGCGCTAGTCTGTTTTCGCACAGGAATTGTTCGCAGCAAGCGCGCTAATCTATTCTCGGAAAGAATTGTTCGCTCGACGTGACTGAGCAAGAGAATTACAATGTTTGCAAGGATGTGTAGAAGCACAACCACAATTATTAGAAACGCAAATAGCATTATACAAGGTTATGGAAGCCTTTGAAATACAAATGGACTTGTGTTAAATGAAAGAAGTAGTATCTCGAGGTCTAAAAGTATAGCCATTTCGGCCCTCCGGTCCTCCGGAGGTTTGCGGACAGCGGATGCTCCCGCAGCGTCATCCTTTCTTATCACCATTCCACCACCAATCTTCATAAATTCACTACACTATCAAACCTTCACCAAATTGCTCCATATTTGAATCATGAGGGGTCCAGAGATCACTTTGTGGAAGCGTCATGCGATTATTGTTTACCGGTTTCAGGAGGGCCTGTCTTACGGCCAGATTAGCACTAAATTGAACATTGACAGGAAGGCTATTGCATCACTTGTTCAAAGGACTACAGCACGATCTAGGAGCCTCAATCTCGATGATCTTCAAGAGGCAGTCGCAGTACAAGCAAGATCAGGGAGGAATAAGCGTGCAGAGCCTGGTGATCCTCTTTCTCAGGCAGTACGTGACGGTGTTCAACGGTATGATCACTATGCACCAGATCGAGCTGCAAACCACCATATTTATCGACGTCAAGTCCTCGGTGAATTAGACCCCAATATCAGGCCCCTAGGCAATCAACAAGTGTATAATATACTTCACCAAAAGGAGCATTGCGAGCAGGACCCTCATCAACAACAGGAGCTCTCACGCAAGAGAGAATTCAATCGTAATCAGCTCAGCGATGAGAACGTGGATAATCGGCTGGCCTATTGCGATGAGATTGAACGCCTTCAAATCACTACCACAATGATCATCTGTGCTGATGAGAAGCCGTACGACTTTGGTGGTACTGCAAACCACCATATTACTGCACCTGTTGGCCAAACTAGCTATCAAAGCGTTGCACCAATACGCTTCTCAATTGAGCAGTGGGCTGCAGCCTGTGGCAATGACTGTTCAATTACACGGCCGTGGCATTCGTGGGAGTCGAAGAACGCGATGGAGATAAGCAAGCAGTTCAAAAGAGAGTTACAAGAGGCTAACCAGCTAGCCCGAAGCATTGTTGATGAACACCGTCATAATGCAAGAATTAAGGGCACTGAGGAACACAAGCATTACACAGATGAGAATAATCGCCGCTTTAATGCAGTACAACAACACCGCAGCCAAGGGAGCTTTCAAGGCCAGGGACCTATCTCAATTGATAAGCTTTATCCCTATCAGGACCTCGTTCCTAACGATGATGGCAAGAAGATGAACTTCGTGTTCTATGCCTTCGTTATTCTCAAACCATTGCTATTACCATATTGGGAAGCGTTACAACAAGCCAATCCAACGAAGCAGGTCCTTATTCAAGAGGATAATGCGAGCCCTCACCTCAAAGCTAGGCAGCTGTTACAACCTGACATTCAACGCCTTGGTGTTCAATTCGTTATTCACCCTGGTAACTCACCAGATCTAGCTCCAATTGAGGCCTTACAAGGTGACCACCAACGCCTTCAATCTGTACAGGACTTCATCTATTCAACGAAAGATGCAAAGCAGGCTACAAAGGATACTGCAGCTAGCCTTTTACGTGACACCTGGCAATCTCATCAATTCGATAAGAGGGTGAAGGGTAGAGCATCTATTGCTATTTATAAGGAGTTGACTAGACGCTGTAAATATGAGCAAAAGGGTGGCAATTTGATGGATGACGACGTCTACATTGAGAACGAATGAATACATCGTAGTAATACCGTCACAGTGCAATACCATGAACATGAATAACCTCGATTTTAGCTGGTTCAGCAGCTGTCTTAGCTCTAACCAAATTTTGGTGTGGGGCCAGACTGTCCGCAAACCTCCGGAGGACCGGAGGGCCTCTAGACTGTACCCTAACCCTAATTCTCCGCCTCACCCTCACCTTTACCACACTACTCTCGCCTCTATCCTTCACTGCCTGCCTTCCTCCCGCTTGTCTTCGCCCTTCCCTTCCACTCCTCCCAGCCTCTACTCTCCGCGTTTTTTTTTCCTTCTTTCTTCCAGCCCGTTCCCCGCCCGGACCTAGCTCCGGTCGTGTCGCCTTCGCCCAATCCTACTACTCCACTAAGCTCCGCTCTACTTCACTTCACTTCGTTTTACCCTACTTCACTTCGCTCTGCCTGACTTTGCTTCCCCTCCCTTCTTTTTTCTCCACTCTTCCCTCCCCCTTCGTCTTCTTACCGTCCCGCCCAACCCCTCCCCTCTCTGCCCTTCCCGCGCTAGCGGCTGCCTGCATAAAACAACCACCTTCTAGCCGCTTACCCGCCCTCTCGCTC
>JAMAHV010000033.1:0-57145 GCA_023627725.1 Cladosporium sp. D2B6 | reverse complement strand
ACCCTAACCCTAACCCTAACCCTAACCCTAACCCTAACCCTAACCCTAACCCTAACCCTAACCCTAACCCTAATAACCCTGAGCACGTTTTATTCGGCCCACTCTTTGCACCCCGACCCAGCGGCCGCCGCAGCAGTCATCTCATATTCGACGGCGAGCCAGGCTCTGGGGGCGATGAAGCGAGGCTCGAGCGAGATGTCATGAGCGACAGGCAGAGCCTGCACGACGCGCTAAAGGAGATGTGGAAGGTACTCGTCGTCTGTGACATGGTCTTTCGCGAAGCAGGCGACCACATCAACTGGGAGTATGTCAGCCTCACTGCTATCAATGACCTGTTCTTGGAAAGTTCGAGCAAGCTGGTTGGCTACGAGTATTGGATCGATTATACAGACGAGCGGAGAGAAACGGATTCCTTTCAGTTCTATGCAGAGTCTGGCAAGGACTGATCAGCGTTGCAAAGGCATGGACGTATGCGACGCAGCTCTTTCTTCAGGCTCGGTGATATTTATCAATGAGGATCTCTTGATCATCGCTTCATGCGCTCTGAGCTGTCAAACTCGCAACGTATTAGAGTTGAATGGCGTGTATCTATAACATAGTAGCCATCTCAGGGAGGCTGCTTGCAACAACTCTTTCTTTTGAACAATGGAATTGATCTGGGAACCAGTCCATTACTCGTCCAGGCGGTCTCCAGTACTTTTCCTTACAGTCGATCTCCTCGCGCCCAACGATCGTGAGTCCCAAAGCAACCCCAGATAGCCATGCATGCACCATACCCTCTCCACCAAATCCAGCGACGATCCATTCGTTATGGAGAGCATCGGGGCTTGGTGGCTTTCTTCTTGTCAAGTCCGGATCAAGCCGGCCGATGAGTGGTAACAGATCAGTGGTGAACCCCATGCATCCAGACCAGAGGGCTTTAATTCTGGCTTCGCCTCTGTCATGGCCCCATGTCTTGGTATTGAACATCAAGCCCAAAGCGCCGCTCAAGTACGACGAAATAGAGAAGGATGTTTTGTCATCATGCCAAATGCCGAACTCGTCGATACCATGTGCAGGGGAGTGGGTCATTCCGCCCCCGATCAATATCTCTGCTCCTTTCCCATCTAATGTATCTCCCCTGCCAGGGCGTTGAGTAACGTAATCGTAGTCATCGCGATGAATGAACGACCAAGACTGTGATCCATTGTAATTAGGAAATGACGTCCCTGGCTTTTGAGCTGTCATGTGTCCCCTCACTGGGAATACTTTACCCTCCAGTCCTGGAATAAGATTGGCTGCGAATCCATCGGTCGCATGGACGACATGACTTGCTGTTATTGAACCGTGCTGTGTCTTGAGGACATAAGGGTAGTGCGATCCATCTTTGTTGACCTCAATGTCCTCAACTAATGTTCCTGTCTCGATGGAGAAAATCTCGTCATGGTCGGCAAGCATTCGATCGTATAGCGATGTGACAAATCGATAGGGCCACATTGCACCCGCTGCATAGCTTATGGCGCCAACGCAATGCTCACTCATGCCGAATGTCTGGATTCACGTTAGCACAGTTGGCATTGGCCTAATTCGACGATGGAAACGGACCTCTTGAGCGGTAGCAGATGTGTGTACACGGATATCTTCAGCCATTGCAGGTACATCCGCTCTAAGTTCCTTAATCATGATCTGTGCTTTTTGCCACATGGTGGTATCTGTGAATACATCCAGAGTTTGCACGCTTCGCACTTCAGCATCGACTAAACCCTCGTGTTCCGCAATGCTCAAAAATGTTGGGAGATGCAACAGCTGGAAATTGCACAGCTTTTTCGCATGCGCCGCCCCAAATCGAGCTTTGTACTGCGAATACGCATGGTACGGGGATGCTTTGATATGACCGCCATTTCGGCCTGTCGCGCCGCTGCAAATCTGGCGAGCCTCCAAAATTATGACTCGCTTTCTTACACCCATTGCCTGATACTCTCTCAACAACGTATAAGCCACACTAGCACCAGCCATGCCAGAGCCGATGATAACCACGTCAGCAGAATGAGGTAGCTTTGGTGACTTCGCATTGACCAGATCCGGTAGAATTGGGTTTTGTTGCCAGTACACATTAGCCACAAGAGGGCCCGGCTGCTGAGGGCTAGACACTCGCGCAACTGCTTTGTTGAAATTGCTGCTCGAAGTTGAAATGAGTGCAGCTAACGAGCGCAGTCCGAACCATCCTTCGCGTACAGTGGACGTCACTGCGCCCATTACAGTAAGTAGTATCTGGTAGTGGTAAGGTCCGGAGGGAAGAGTTGTGGCTTGATATACAATACTTGTACTAGAGATATTCGCTGATAATAGTTGAAGCTTAGCTAGCGGGATTCAGTCGGAAAGGAGCTGCGCAAACAGGATCGAGGGGTTCTATAACCCTAATGGAAGATTCGTAAGGGTAGACCACGTGCGACACGTATCCGACGCTGATTGTGCCGCCGATGATGTTCTTGCTGTTTAAGTGCCTTCACGTCAGGCCAGACCGACACTTGCCACCTCAATACCATTAACATTGAGTATATGTACACCATCAAAGATGTGCGCTTGTCATCGGTCTCCAAGATGGGCAAGGAAGGCGTCAGTAGAAGCCAGAGCAGATGCACACTATGTTCAGCTGCAAGAGATCTGCTACGGTCTAATTATGCGCCGGACAATGCGTGAAGCAGGCTGAATAAAAGCGGAACTCATACTGACAGACTCAATGTTAGAGATATTTCGAATGTAATTGCTTGCATTCAACTCGGTATTTTCAGAACTACTGATGTAACAACACATTTGGATCTGCTTCTTCTCAACAAGCTAGAACACTCACGAAATCGCCTATAGCCCCTAACGCAGGAGCCACCTCCAATGAATTCGCTGCTCCGTGTCCGTTTGCGACCACGATCATTGTCCCTGCAGACAACATGCAATCCAGAGTCGCTACGTCGGCCAGGAACAAGATTTCGAGTCGCCTACGGATAGCTTTACACCCGAAAGCCGAAATTCCGTAAGCCGAGCATATTCGGTAAGGAATCAACCCGAGTCTCGCGACTCAATATCAAACCGGATAACAGATCCCGTTCCCCTGACATCTGAGAAACATCTTTCCAGTGCCCCGACGCCAAGTTCAACCAATGTATTGCGTGCTTCCCACAGTTGCTCTAAACATTGATCATTCACTTGCTTGTAGGTATATATCTGCCCTTCGCGCTGTAGCCTGCGAATGTACATCAACATTCCACAACGACAATGTCTTCAGAAACCTTCAAAATTATCATTGCCGGCGGCAGTGTCGCTGGCCTCACCTTGGCCAACATGCTCGAGCAAAACAACATCGAATACATCGTTCTCGAAAAATATGGTTCGATCGCACCGCAACTGGGAGCTAGCATCGCCGTCATGCCTAACGGTGCTCGTATTCTGGACCAGTTGGGAGCATGGGATCCTTTGGTCAGTTCGCTGACTGAAGAGGAGATCTTCCAGCATTTGTCAATGAGAGATGCTGATGGCAGCGAACTCTTCAACGGTCTCGATTTCCAGGCCACCATACGAGAAAGGTGTGTTAGCCTGTCCACTGTGCAGCCTGTTGACGAAACGAGGCCACGTACTGATTCGAGGATGTAGAGTTGGCTACGGATTTGTTTTCGTAGATCGGCAGCAGCTTGTCAAAACTTTATACGACAATCTCAGAAACAAGTGTAAAGTGCTCGTCAACAAAGGAGTGATTCGAGTAGAGCAATCTACGAAAAGCATCATCGTTCATACAGAAGACGGAGATTCTTTCGAGGGCCATGTATTGGTAGGTGCCGATGGCGTGCACAGTATAGTGCGCAGAGAGATGTGGCGGCTCGCCGATACCGAACAGCCTGGATATTTATCGCCACATGACAAGAACGGTATGATCGAGGTGACTTCTACATCGATATGGATCAAGCTGATGCGTCACAGACACTCCTACTAGATACAAATGTATTTTTGGGATCTCTCGCGCTGTCGCAGGCTTCGACTTGGACAAGACGTTCATGGTCTCTGGCGTCAATTCTTCATATCTGGTCAGCGTTGGCCCGGAGAAGAAGATTTATTGGTTTCTCTTCCAGAGACTACCCGAAACAACCTATGGACTATACGAGAAACTGCCTAGATACACTGACGAGGATCTACACGAGTTGGTGTCGCGCCATCTTGATGACAGCATCACCACGACAGTCAGCTTCGGCGATCTCTGGAAGAACCGCACAGCCGCTACCTTGACCGCTCTGCCCGAGTATGTCATGTCCAAATGGCACTACGGGAGAATCATGTGTATCGGCGACGCGGTGCACAAATTCAATCCTATCGGCGGGCAAGGCGGTAACAGCGCTATCGAGACTTGCGCAGTCTTTGCCAATCAGCTACATGGTCTCATCAAAAGTCCTGGCGGCGACCGTATACCAACATGTGAAGAACTAAAGCAAGCCTTCGAAACCATATTCGCGCTCCGCCACGACCGCACAGTCATGCTAAGGAAGGCGGGCGCGTCTTCGCAAGCTATGTTCGCACGTGAGACCTGGGTCCATGCCGCACTGAACAGGATTATGCTGCCATTCTCGAGCATAGAGCAGATATTTGCCATGCAATGGAAAAATTGGAAAGGGGCGGCTCGTCTCGAAATGAAAGATGTTGTTAGTAAGCCGCATACTACTTCATTCGATGACGAGCTACCAAAAGGGGAGGCCCGCGGCATTAACACCTCAGCCATCGTTTTGGGTTGTCTTCCAATCATGATCGTCGCAGTCGGAGTTGGTGGTACAAGGTTGGAATTCGGCAAATGGCTCAGCCTGACCTCACTTTCGGAGCTTGGTCAGCGGTTCTTAGGAATGGTGCAGTTGTGAAGGGTGCTATAATACAGCTTCCATTATACAAACAATCTTCGGCATCTCAATATGAGTCTTGATCATCCTCACCTCCTGAGATCCTCTTCAAAGAGCACACCACAATCTCTTTTTCGTTCAGAAACAGCATCGACAGCAAAATCATCTCAAAACGGAAAGTCTTCTTTGGTCTATCTGAACCGACACCAGCCCTGCTCAGGATACTCCACAACCTCGAGCGCAAAGACTGCGGTGCAAGAGCGGTACAGACTTCTAGAGCTGTAAACAGAAGGAGGCGACTCCAGTACTCGGACGTCGTTAGCTCCTTCGAGGGTCTGACGAGTAGAAACTCGATCATTGGATAGGCAGAGACAAGGAACAAAGCTCAAGCGGATGGTCGCGGCAACGCTATAACGAACAGTGATCTGCAAGCCTTCGCGAAAACGGTGGTCCATGGATGAAGTTGATCGGGAACGACATGTCTCTAGCCATCGCAGTCGACCGGAGCGGTAGAGTGAAATGCCAGCGCCTCTGCTGCCGTCTCAATGTACAAGGTCCGTCGAAGACTAAATGAGATTCTTTCCACAAGAGTCACGGCAGATCGGCAAGGCTCATATCTGTATTTGAATGGGCGTATGAACAAATTCCCGTCAAAGTAAAGACGGACATCGTGTATCGTTTCTTAATCTGATGCAATGTCTCATTGGATTAGGCCAGACACTTTGTCGCCAGGTCCGTGTTCACTGGCAGAAATGTCGAGAGTCGCAAGCTCCACCTTAGGCCGAGCAATCCAGACGTTCGTGAAAGTTCTCTCTTTTGGTCAGAGAGCCGCAAGAAGCATGAAGAGCACTAGGACTGTCGTGCTTCCAGGCAGAAGTTATGCCATGTGAATCATCAAGTCACCCATAGGCCATCGTCGTAGAGTTCAGTCCAATACGCATGATGCGAGGTGACTTCCACTGGCGGGCTTAGTCCCAATTTCTGGTAGATACACCATTGATCGGGGGTTAATCATCCCATTATCGGACACATGGTCCGGCGACTACCACTTCGGGGGTTGGTCTTCTGCCAGCCGGTTTGTAGCGATTGAACCGATCACACTGCAGCGAACCGGAGATGCAGGCACGACAGCTAGACATGGTCATCTTGCCCAAAAGATGAAGGGCTATAGTCCTAACGCGCTAGAATGTGGCGTACCCAGAACTGCTGTCGACGGCGCACTTCACAGAAGGCTTATGATGCCTCTTTGCCGCTGAGGATCTGCGGCATCCTTCGCCATAAATTGGTCAAAGTCAAACAAACTCATCCCACTCACAATTGGAAAACAGAATCACGCTAACACAGCTGCAAAACCCATCCATCAGGTCTGCTTCTGGGGACAGGGTAACTCGATTCACCTGCATGGCATCGCGAGCGGTTAGAGACGAATTTCGTGCAGCGTACCTTCGTCCCCTTGTACTTTCACGCTCCAGGGCGCCATGGCTCGTTCTCCACTATTGCTCTCCTGACAAGAGAGTAAGTACCAGCAATGATCTACGCTCAATTCGTTCGTCCACTATTTTCTTCTGGTCTCGTAACGCGCCGGTTGTGATGCAAACAAGCCTCTACTACCACAGCATGCCGCTCGCTACGCCACACGCGTCACTCAAGCACAAGGTGCAGTCTGTTGAGAGTTGCGACCAGCAATGTAAGTCTCAGCCTAACCACAATCTATGGCTGGTACAATCGACTGATTTGTGCTCCTCTTGCTC
Source organism: Cladosporium sp. D2B6 (assembly GCA_023627725.1). Taxonomy (NCBI): domain Eukaryota; kingdom Fungi; phylum Ascomycota; class Dothideomycetes; order Cladosporiales; family Cladosporiaceae; genus Cladosporium; species Cladosporium sp. D2B6. The sequence goes on along the minus strand of JAMAHV010000033.1, from coordinate 50,544 downwards.
ATGCCTCTCTAGAAACACCAACACCAGCCAAAATCTACCTCACGTGCTTGGCGAGAGAGTTCGTTCGAAAGCTTGGATGAAGCTTATCAACACCTTGCAGACGCCACATTAGGGTTTCGGTATCACCGCGAAAGTGGGGCCATCACAAAAGGATGTCGCTGTAGCCAGTTATCACAGCTTTATCGCGGTAGTGGAGTCACTCTGCACAGAAGCGAGAAGTGCTAATTCTCGTCTATCAGTTCAACACTTCCTTCGCCACGGCCCTACTCACAATACCTGGCCTTGCCTGTCGCTAACACGTAGCTGGGCCAGAAGAGCGCTCAGACGTTTCTTCTGAGAGTCAACATGCCGATGTTCCGAGGCTGCAGATCACATGCCCATGTGGAAGGTACATAAGCCTTGCGGCGTAGCCTTGTCTTGCCTTGCAGCACAGCAGCCCCTCCGACAACCTTCCCTGCACTTGCGCGCGTGCTCATTTTGTGATTTTTGGGCATAAGTTCTCTCTGGACAGCCAATCCTGTACCCAATCAGGCGCTGCACTCAAGCTGAGGAGATCGCTTCAACATGGACAGTCAAACCCGCAAGGAGCCCTCCGCTTCAGATAACCCGAGGGTCGTCGACCGCCGCGGCAGTATTGGCGACACGGACAAGTCGCAATGGGATCGCTTATGGCCGGTCATCGCATGCGGCGCTGGCCTTTTCTCAGACGGATATCTCAACGGAGTCATCGGATCCGTCAACACCATGCTGGCAAAGATCTATCCTGATCAATACAAAGGCAGCGCTGCGCAGGCCAATGTCTCTTCGATAACTTTCGCCGGCACCGTCCTGGGTATGTTGATTTTTGGATATACCAGCGACGCCATCAGCCGCAAGTGGAGTCTTTTCGTCAGCACCATCATCGTCCTGGTCTTTGCAGCCCTGTGCGCTGGGTCTTATGGCGCAGGTGGCAGCGTTGGCGGCATGTTCGCAGCATTGGCAGCCTATCGATTTTTCCTAGGCATCGGAATTGGAGGCGAGTACCCTGCAGGCAGTGTGGGCTGCTCTGAGAGCACCGGAGAACTCAAGTCGGGCACGCGTAACCGCTGGTTCGTGCTATTCACGAACGTCCAAATCGACTTCGGCTTCGTAGTCGCGGCGATCGTTCCTATGATCGTAGTCCTAATCACGACCGAAAGCCATCTTCGTGTGGCATGGCGTGTTTGTCTGGGTTTGGGTGTCATACCGCCACTTTCGCTCCTGTATCTACGTCTGAAGCTATCGGAGCCTGAATCCTTCAAACGCGAATCCATGGCTAAGGCAAAGACGCCCTGGCTGCTCGCGATCAAATACTATTGGTTCCGCCTTGCGGTTGTTAGCCTCATCTGGTTTACCTACGACTTCAGCGGCTACAGTTTCGGCATCTTCAGCTCCACCATCGTTGCAAATCTGCTGGGCCCCGAAACTGCACTGTGGAAATCTTTCGGATGGAACACTCTGATCACCTTTTTCTACATGCCCGGCTGCATTCTAGGCGCGTTCGTATCCGACTGGATCGGCCCTCGGAAGACACTAGTCTACGGCATCACAGCGCAAGCCATCGTCGGCTTTATCATGGCCGGTTGCTACTCCTACCTCGCCAAGACAGAATACGTCGGCGGCTTTGTCGTCGTCTACGGCGTCTTCCTCGCGCTCGGCGAGCTTGGTCCAGGCGACAACATCGGCCTCATCGCGTCCAAGACTTGCGCCACCGGTGTTCGTGGCAAATACTACGGCATCGCAGCCGCAATTGGCAAGATCGGCGCCTTCGTCGGCACGCACGTGCTTGACATTCTGTATACCAGGTACGAGGATACCGATCCCATCAAGGCTGGACAGTACCCGTTCTTCATCTCGTCCGCGTTGTGCATTTTCTCTGCAGCGATAGCCTTCTTCCTACTACCCGAAATTGGCCAAGACACCATTGACCACGAAGACGCGGCGTTCAGAGAGTACTTGGCAGCCAATGGCTACGATGTCACGCGACTTGGTCTGCTTACTGGTGTGAGTGTAGAGAGTGACGCCGAGCAGGGGCAGGGTGAAAAGGGCTTGAAGGTGTAGGTATACTTCAATCAAGAATACGTTATTAGCAAAACGTGTCACTTATGCCGATGACTTCGTCTGCTATGCCCAAACAACGTTTCCTACATTTCCCACAAACTACTCAATCCTCAGCTCCAAGCATCCCTTCCTCTCCACGCCCCTCCCAAACCCATCACCCTTCGAACACGCCTCCCAAAACCCAGCCAAACAATCCTCCTCATCCTCAAGATCAGCATTACACCCCTTCTTCGCCACAGCCAACCTCGCCGTGGTCGTCACGCCACTCGGATCAAAGCCACCAGCCGTGTACCCATTCATCGAAGTATCGGCAGCCGAGTTCGGGTTATCCGTGTTGCTGTCGTTGTTCTCGACTTGAGCGCAGAATCCCTTGATAGCAGCGGCGGCGCCAGAACCTGTCGTCAGAGTTTTGGCGTAGCAGGCGTCTTCTGCGGCTGAGGCGGCGGCGTCGGAAGAGGCTGGGTCGTCGTCTTTGGCGAGGGCGAACGGGAGGATAGTGGCGAGGGCCAGGGTGAGGAGAGGTCAGATGTGCATGTTGAGAGTGGCTGAACTGTGTTGTGGGTGGTGCGTCCTTTTAGAATTGGATGTATGGATCTGACCTTCAAGAATAATGATTCTCGATCGTAGGATGGACTCGATTACTTGCGGTGGGTCTTGGAAGGTGTAGCAATAAACGCCTGCTATTTGGTAGTGCGCATAGGAACTTGCCAAGAGAGAAAGGTCATCAGGCAAGGACTGGTATTGGTAGATACAGGACAAAGAACATGGCACGCATGCGGCGGCTCGTTACGTTGCCGCGGTTTGTTCGATGACACGGGGTGCTGAGCATTCCTTTGTGTGAGTTTGTGAAGCAAGCAGGAGACTGCGGTGTCACGTGGTGAATGTTTGTGTCAGTTTCCGAATACTTACGAGGGAGGGTGTCTACGATAGGTAAAACCACTGGCGTACAAGGCAATGTATGGAGCGAGCAAACACGGCCTTGCTGTGGTGTTGCATAGTGGCGATCAAGTTATGCAGGGAGACCATAGCCTGAGGGAGTGCGGTATGGAGCGGACAACAGATGCAAGGTCGCGAGACATACTCTCTGACCCGTCAAAACGTATTATATGTCTCCATACAAATCCGAAGTGAAGTGATGTTACTTTGATAGAACTAGCTTGTAGTTATGTATGTAGGTATACAGGTAGCGGCCAGACCAAGGCAGACCCACATCCGCATCCGACCAAAGACACCCCCGAAGTCTTCTCCGCAAATCATTGGCCATCAGTGAGCAAGACATCCATACCAATAATTATTACCACCAACGACACCAACACCCAAACCACCGCCCGGCAGCCATGTCCCGCCCTCTCGCCCTCCCTCTCCGCCTCTTCTCACAAACCACCCGCCAAACCACCTCAACACCACAATGTCTCCGCCAACGCACCGGCTACCTACCACTCAATAACACCACCACCACATTCCGCACCTTCGCAACAACACCCCGTCGCGATGGCCCCGTCGCCCCCAAAATCAGGCAACCCGCCCAGCCCTCCATGAGCCGCACCCAGAAAGAGCAGCAAGCAGCCATGCTCCGCTCCGGCCAAGTCCCCGACGACATCGGCCTGCTGCCAGACACCTTCGTGCTGCCGCGCAACCCGACCGAGCGCTGGAACTGGAAACTGCGGAAAGCGTGGCTGAAGACGCGCTTCATCGACAGCTACGGCTTCCTGGCCTTCAAGTGGATCCTCGTCAAGCCCCGGCCGCAGATGGAATTGTTCCAGGTCGCGCCCAAGGCCGCGGAGCTGCACAAGCAGATGTACACAGCTTTCGCGCAAGGCAATATTGAGTCGGTGCAGGACAAGGTGTGCACTGGACTGTTCGGATCATTGCGCGGACGCATTCTGCAGCGCGCGCCCAACACTTTCCTGCGGTGGTCAGTGAAGAAGCAGCTTTCCGCCCCGAAGCTGTGCAGTTTCAAGGCGGCGGCGTTACCTTATGAGAAGAGCGAAGACAGGACCGAGCGCAATGCGCAGATCCAGGCGGTGGTCAAGCTTCACACACTGCAGAGCCTGCAGCATGCCAAGAAGACCTCGAAGCGAGAGGGCAAGACGAACAAGAACGCCGGCAAGATCGTGACAATCGAGGAGGACGTTGGTGCTGAAGAGGAGAAGGAGAGCATCGAATACGTTGTCATTCAGAGGACGTTGAGGAAGGGCAAGATGGGACCATGGCAGGTTTGGGGTTTCGCGGATGAGATGACTTTGGCTCAGATTGAAAAAAAGTAGGAGGCGGCCAATTGGACAGGTAATTTGACAGAGCTGTAATTATGAGCTGATATAGCTGCGAGTGTACGAATATTGTACAGATAAGAAAGGGCATTTCAAGACATTGTGCCTGTGCCAGACACGCCACACCTACTTTGTGCTGGGCCACAGGCAAAGCGGCAGAGTGCCAGAAGAAATCATATGTCGTAGGAGCAGAGACGAAGAAACCCTGTGGCCTCGATTTCCTCTTCACTTCAGTCAAACATCAATGCTGCAAACAACTCGCCATGCTCTCCTCAAATGCTTTCAACATTGCATTATACAGCTCATGAGTCCCAGCTTCCGAACTATCCGTACCAAAGAAGAACGAGAATTCTCCACCTGGCGGATCTCTGCAGGACAACATCTAGCAAAGGCTGCCTGCCAAATGCTTGACGCCCTCGAAATCCGCATCGAACTCTTTGAATATGCCATCGAAGCCGTCTTCGCGCATGTCGTGTTCCTCCACCGTCGCCAACTTCTCGACATCATTGCCTCTCCACCTTTCCAGCAGACTTCCTTCTGTAGGCGTCCGCACCGGCAACAAATAACCATCCAAACGAGGACGTAAAGAAACGACTCGAGGTCGTGGCGATACGTGAGGTGTGTGCATCGTAAGACTTCGACGTTTGCTCGGTAGTACAGGAGATGTCAAACTAGGTATATATGACTTGCGCTAGATTGGCTATCTGCTTGCTAATTGTCTTGTTCCTCTTATCATGGCACTGAGGACAGTGTTCACTTTGATTCGCCCGATTGGCCTGATTCTTATCACACTTGAATATGGATTATCATTCTCAGACACCCGGTGAACAAGCTGGCGAGCAATTCGGCGAAACCCTTCCCTTTCGCCGAAAGTCGCGCCGCATCACTCGACGACAACCAGTACATGACGTGAAATGCAATGATGTATGGCATTGAAACAATGTTTATAAAAGCTCTCAATCAATCCAGCATCGTTACCTCAACCAAATCTCCCGACAATTCGGCCAAAGCAAAGGTGAACCAACGATCTTCAACAGACAACAAAAGATGCACTACACAACCCGAGAAGTATGCAACAACACGTCGTTCTTGCAATATTTTGCTGACATAGTCTCAAGCTCGAGAAACTACTCTTCTCTCAGGCCGGCAGTCTTGCCTAAAGGCGTCTTCTGAAGGGGAAAAAGCTGAATCACTTGGAAGCTACCGTAATGTTCATCCTTCTACTCACCCCTTCGCTCACTAATGTGAACAGGCTCTTATTGCTACTGTTCTCCATGAGGTATGCTTTGTCCTTCACTCTCGGGCTTGCTCTCATTACTGACCACTGTAAGGTTATTCACGATGGGAACCACTCAGTTCCCGATCTCATGGACCTTGGCAAGCGAATCCTGGGCCGCCGACACGTACACCCGTCTGTCGTTGGCACCTTGAAGCAGATGCAAGTCGAAGCAACCTTCGAGACCGGCACGCACCTGATAACAATCCACAACCCAATCAGCACAGACGATGGAGATCTGAGCATGGCTCTGTATGGCAGCTTCCTCCCTACTCCGTCTACAAATCTCTTCTCGGCCATCAACGAAGCAGACTTCCACCCCTTGGCGATGCCAGGCGCTGTCTCTCCCGCAAAGCTGGGTTCGATCGTCTTGCATCCGGGACGGGCTAGGATTTCTGTCACCGTCACCAACAGGGGAACACGCGGATGCTATGTGAGTTTACTATACAGTACAGTAACAGTTTTCCTTTGTCTTTGATACTGACTAGATCTCAGATCGGTTCACACTTTCATTTCATGGAGACCAATCCCGACCTTGAATTCGATCGCGAGAAAGCCTATGGCTATCATCTTGATCTGCCTGCCGGAGAGTTTCTCTGCTTTGAGCCCGGCGAACCCAAGACTGTCACGCCCCTGAAGATCGGCGGCTCGAAGACAATCCAGGGAGGGAGCGGGCTCGCGAAAGGTCCCGTAGATCCCAGTCGCTCTGCTAAGATATTGCAAGATCTGCAACAGGCGGGATATCGCCACGTGCCAGAGAACACTCCCGAAGTAGAGTCAATCCAGCCTTGCTCGATCGATCGAGCAACTTATGCCGCGACATACGGACCTACCACTGGCGATTTGATCCGTCTGGGATCAACTGACCTTTGGGTCAAGATTGAGAAAGACTTCACAGTCTACGGCGATGAGTGCACAGTGGGATGTGGCAAGACTCTGCGCGACGGCATGGGCACCGCTAGCGGCTGCGCCGACGCCGACTGCCTTGATCTGGTCATCATCAACGCAGTGGTCATTGACTGGACTGGGATCTTCAAAGCTGACATCGGCGTCAAAGACGGCAAAATTGTCGCCATTGGCAAAGCTGGTAACCCTGCTACAATGGATGGAGTGTCCGACCAGATGACAGTGGGTTCGAACACGGACATCATCGACGCCGGCGGCATGATTGTTACTGCTGGCGGAGTCGACACGCACGTACATAATATTTGCCCACAGCAAGCGCATGAGGCACTTTCATCCGGCGTCACCACACTGTTTGGAGGCGGTACAGGTCCAAGGTAAGTCATCCAGTTATACTAGAGTACCAAGCTCTGACAGTATCAGTACATCTTCGACCGCAGTCAACGGCACTGCAAGCAAGAGATACATCAAGCAGATGATGCAGGCCTGCGACCAGCTACCCCTGAACTTTGGCCTCGTGGGAAAAGGCAGCGATTCCGAGAAAGTTGGACTCCAAAACCAGATCAATGCCGGAGTCATTGCGCTCAAGTTGCATGAAGATTTCGGCTGTACGCCCACGACCATTGAGAATTGTTTGAGGTGAGATGTTCCAACCGCAGAGTCCGTGTGATGTTGAGAAGATGCTGACCTTTTCCCTTGCAGTGTGTGCGAAGAGAACGATATCCAATGCCACATCCACACCGACGGCCTCAACGAAGCTGGCTTCCTCGAACACACCGCTGCGATCTTCAAAGGCCGTAGTATACACGTCTACCACGCCGAAGGCGCTGGTGGTGGACATGCACCTGATGTGATTCAGCTGGTAGGATACGACAATGTGCTGCCCAGCAGTACGTCCCCGACGATGCCGTTCACGATAGACACGGTCGCCGAGCACATCGACATGGCAGCCAACTGCCACCGCCTGTCGAAAGACAACCTCCAGGACGCATCTTTCCTGAAGAACCGCATCCGAGAACAGACCATCTCGGCCGAAGATGTCTTGCACGACATCGGAGCGATCAGCATCATGTCTTCGGACTCGCAAGCAATGGGAAGAATCGCCGAAGTGCTGACATCCACATGGCGAGCCGCGCATAAGAACAAGCTCCAGCGCGGTCCGCTGCCTGAGGATGAAGGAACCGGAGTAGACAACTGGCGCGTCAAGCGCTACGTCAGCAAATACACTATCAATCCCGCGCTGACCCAGGGAATCAGCCATGCGGTGGGTAGTGTTGAAGCCGGGAAATTGGCTGACCTTGTTATCTGGAGTCCCTCGGAGTTCGGATCAAAACCCTTCCAAGTCCTCAAGAAAGGTTTTATTGCATTTGCGCAGATGGCAAGTAGTATCCCGGCACTTCTACGAGGTAGAAAACATGCTAACGATTTTGATACAGGGTGATCCCAATGGAGCGTGAGTTCTCTATTTGCACATCAGCTGGAAGAAGCAAGTACTGACAATTCGTAGTGTTGCCGACGTGGAGCCCTTGATTGGGCGCGCCATGTACGGCGTAAGTCTCTGCCCACTGTCCAACCGAGAGATTCATAAGTCTAACGTTACTTCTTCCAGGCTCTCCATCCTAAGTCGAGTGTGATGTTCGTCTCGCAAGCCAGCGCAGCAGACGGACGCGATGTTTCCTCCTACGGCCTCCGAAAGCAAGTAGAAGTCGTGAAGAACTGCCGTACTGTCAAAAAGCAGGATCTGAAGTACAATGCCGCTACCCCGATTATTCGAGTCGACCCGGATACTCTGGTAAGTCTCAGTCCAAAGTCAGTCCTAACAGCGTGTGAACCATCTACTGACATGCAAGATAAGGCTGTCTCTTGTGAAGGAACCGAGCTCAAGTCCAAGCCCGCGGATTCGCTACCTATGACAAAGCAATCCTTCCTGTTTTAAGCCGGGAAGGAAAGATTTGAGTTCGAAGCTGTGATCAGTCATCTTGCCAGTTCGAATCACCCGATTCATTCGGTTATAGCAGTTCGGCTGAGCTGATATTGACTTCTTGTCTCGCACTATTCTGATTAGTCTGGTTTCAATTCGCTATAACGGTGTGCGGAACACCTATCGCATTCCTCAAAAATACAGCTAGCCGAATCTCTTAATTTAAGGAGTACAAATATAGTAGTATATATCTCTAGGATAATATATTCCTAGTAAAAACAATTAAATATATATATAAGCTATAGAATACTTAGAAAAGAGATTATACTAATACTTACTAATCTAAATTTGCGATAGGTATTCCGCAAAATATTATATATATCAAAGAAAAAATTAGCCCCCAACCGCGACGACCTACACGCTTTAACGAACCTCGACGATGCTGGCTGCTATATACATGACTCGGCTTTCTGTGTCACAATTTCCTGAAAGGCCAACACTTTCATAACGTACTTGAAGCTGTAATGAACGAGGAAGAATTACCTTTTTGTGTCTGCTTTAGCGTAGTTACCCTTCCATCGGACGGCGATCGAGGTGTTCCGATCAAGAGCGATAGAAAGACCACGCTGCAAGTGACCTACTGCTTAGATCGATCGATGTTCCTCATGAATGTCCACTAAGGCTTTGAGCCAGAAATTGCTGTCTGACGCCACATTGTAGGTGTCACCGTGGTAGAAAAGGCTGATTGAGGAATGTAGTAAAGCATTCCTGAGATTTCGATGCCCGGGCGACGCCAGGAACATCTGCCTGACGAGCGACCCCTGAGTAAGAAACCTGAGCAAGAAATCGCATACTACCTCAAGACATCCCCATCTTCATACTTGTACCGTTACCGATTGTGTTTGGTCACTATCACATTATCGATCATCATGAAAACTGATCGCAACAATGACCCAATCAGCAACGGCGCGAGCGAAAATGAATTGGGAGACGATACCGCGGACGACACTGCCTGTTGGCAAGTCGAAGAGATCGATCAGCCCATCACCAAGAAGAAAGGCGGTGTAATGGTCAACACCCAGGAGACCATCGTCATGTGGCACCTCAATCCACTTGCAAAACTGCCTCCGACTCCCGTATCAGACAGGTATTGCATTTTCTACAACGACACCCAATGGGAAGAAGGGGATACCGTCGATGAGAGCAAGATTTTCATGGTCCGTTGGGATCGTATGCTGTCTCTACGATGTTTGAAACAACCCTTCATTGATATGGTGTCCACGAAACCCAAGCAACTTCACGCTTTGCGGTATCCGTCCCAGGAGACAGTAGCGCTTGTAACAACGATGACTCCACGTGCAGATTGGCAGTCGAAGTGGCCAGATAAAAAACGAAAGGATGAAAATCTCTATCGAACGGATTACTGGGATAAGGAATTCAGTCGTGGGCAGCTCATCGCGACGAAATGGCGTCCACCGCAACTTGCCAAGGGCTGGTCTAGACTGCAGTCACAACCATGGCAGAAGATGATCACTGGTTTCTACAAAGGTGACATTAGCACTGGAAGCGACAGCAGGACGTTCGAGAACAAAGATGATGGCATCGCGTACAGCATCCTCAGCGATGGAGTGGACCCACCACCGAGTGACGCCGTTTACATCAAACTCTCACCGCGTAGTCGGGGAAGCGGCGACAACAAGATCCCTGGGCACGCTACGCAAGTAGTGGACGGCGGTCAACCAGCATGCGCAAAAGCTGGCGTTACAAACAAAGGAATCTACGTCGCGAAAACGACTATAGACCTCCTTCGCACTGGAAAATACAAGTGGGGAGACAACTTCAGCAAGTTGTACATCAGGATACATGATGGCGGTATTTTCTGCCTGAGCGTGCCAAGTGACAGCAGGAATCTGCAAGAGGCAAGCTTTTGGCAGGATGCCTACGACTATGGCATCCAATCATTTGAGGGCAACATCAGTAGAGCGCGGAATCCGGATAGCCTACAGTTGCTTTTCGTCGTCAGCCAGCGATCACGAATCAAAGTCGAAGAACTGGCCACTCTGGTGACTGAAGTTCAAAAAAAGCATCCCACCACCAAGCAGAGAGCCAAAGTGGTGTCCGAAGCAGCGGCTTCTGCGGACAAGGATGTGTTCAACTACAAGCTGAGCATATCGCCCTTCGGAGACTTCCAGACATGGATCAAAGAGTCCGACTACGTTGCTTATCTCACTGCTTATCCAGTGCACCCGTTTCCAGAAGATCTCAAGACTATCACCGACGTGAATCTGAAAATTGCTCCTGCAGCTAGAGCATTTCAACAAGCCTTACAGAACAAGTTGGAGAAGCAAGCCAAGGAGTCAGAGGAGAAGCACCCAAATGAGCCGAGTGCTAGAAGTAGCACTGTCAGCAACGACACAGTAACTGCCGCTGCCAGACAAAGAGACAGTGTCGCCAAAGAAGGCAAACAAATGGGTGCTAGCGCCACGGTTTTTGCTCGAGCTTTCGGATGGAACGATGTCGACAAATTTGTTGGGAACGTCACAGAAGGTGGAATCAGGTGGGGCGACACAGGAAACTGGCCCGCCGAGTGGCTTCATCGATGCGCCTATTCATGGGGAAGCACGCTGGGTAAAGACGTAAATCAGTCGTCCAAGAATCTTGTGTTTGGATCCAGTGAAAGTAATGGCTTGTTGATACGATACGAGAAGGCATGGCAGGATCTGTTCAGATCTGAAGCCAAAGTTCGACGAGCACGCGAGGCCGCAGGTGTTGCGGTCCCTGCGGATGACTTCAAGGGCATTATAACCACTATCAACACATCAGCTGGTCGTGCCATCCTTTCTGAGACTATTGGCTCAGACAAGACTTCAATCAGGTCTACGTGGTACCGGAAAGGCCTTACCAAGGACGACAAGGGCAAACCAAAGATCCGCGTCTTTGCGTTCAGCCCGATCTATGGCAAAGGCAGGAACCCTACATCCAAAGATCTTAGTGAGGACGACCCTGAGTACAAAGACTACTGGGACTGGACTAAAAAACAGCCGTTCATGTGTTTCCACTTGCTCTATAAATGCGACTTCAGTGCCCCGAGCAGTATGACGGAGAACTTCGGCTTGCAGGAAGTCAGCTTCTACTCATTTCAAAGGGGATTTTACACCAAGCTCGAATTTGAGGTCGACCGATCACTGATGAAAAAGTGGACTGATGATGCTACTGCTAGAATCCCAACTAACGTCCCTAACATCAACGCTCTCAGATTGGTCGACCTGAATGCTGATGCAGAAGGTAATCGCAACACCGAGCTCCTCCACGTCAGGGTCTGGAAGAAGGTACTGGCAGAAGAGCACATACATCTTGGTCAGCTACCGCTGCAGGGTGCAACCATCGCTACGCTTGGTTCGGATACTACGATGCTCTCCTTTCCGTCGAAAACGCTTCCACGCCATGGTTTGGCATCATCACCGTCGAGTGGCAACATGACCTTTCTAGTCAGAAACCTGACACTCCTCGTTGCATTACCAAAGGAGACAACGTCCCTGGAGATACCAGCTCTTACAAGCATCAATCTTGTACGATCAGGTGTACACATCAATGGGCTTCCTGTTGTCGCAGTACCCAAAGAGCGTCTCACAGATGTCGACGTACCTAGTGCATTTACAGTGAAGAGCGACATCAAGCTTTTCGGGATCTTCGACACTACCCGTTACTCATTCTATGGTACCAAAGAGGAAGGAGTCCGTGAGAGCATCCCTCTTGGCCAAGGCAAAATCTCCATTTCAGATATCCTTCCGAGCTTCAAAGACACTATAATTGACGACTGGGTCCTGGAGTCGACTAAATTCAAGTACAACGAGTACGACTCCAAGCTTGAGCTGGCAGGCACTTGGTTTGAGACACTTTTAACATTCGGACACAAGCTCGAAGTCATCAACGACGTGCTGAAGAACGTCTTTCAACAGGAAAGCCCTGCCGTTTACATCCAAGCTTTCCTGTCACCTCGACACGACTGGTCAAAGCCATTCCTGCCACCAGCTCTCTGCCTGCGTGGCTCACTACCAGGTGGAAATATCCAGGTCACGGACAAAATTTTGCTAGCCAACACGAGTATCAGTATCAGTATTGGTTACAGCTCTCAAACCACGCCCGATCGTCCCTGGGGCGAAGATACCGTCCTTTGGGCACTTGGCTTTTCAGCCTCAGCGATCTTCACGATCAGTGAGATGAACAAAATCTCCATGGACTTTTCCCTATCGTATTTCGACAGCCTGCTCCAGCTTGAACTCCACAGCTCCAAGTCAAGCGTTCTTGCTGATTTCGCCGGAATCCATGGCTTGACACTGTCGAGCTTTTATCTTTCCAGCGCCATCTCGACATCAGAGTCGCCGTCTATCCTGTCGTTTTCGGCAAAGGCGACGCTAGAGGTCCGGGATACCACTCTACAGCTCGATGGGCTCTACAGCAACAAGGAAGACTGGACTGTTGCTTGTGAGCTTGACGACCTCGACATCGACGGCCTTTGCAATCTGTACGAGGATGTATTTGGCCAGGAACTACACCTCCCAGGACAAGACGTCGAAATCACCAAGATCGATTTCATAATAACAAACAAAGGTATTTCTCTGTCAGCAGCTGTTCGTATTGGCGACCATACATCTGCTGAAGGATCTCTGACATTCGACGCCCTTGGCGTTCATATCAATGGCAAAATCGACGGCAATCTCATTAGCATCAACAACGATATCCACCTCGTTGATCCCAAATTTGAAGTCTTCATCGGCCGCCAGACAGACACAGACGTAGCGAAGCCAGGTACGTCTTGGCGCTTTGCCATATCTGGAACAGTCACGACTACTGTGGGAGATATCCCTGCCTTGAAGCAAGGTATCGAGGCATCTCTCTATCTCGGCAAAGACACAACTGGCAAATACCAGTGGATGGTATATGGCTCTTTCGCTGCTGGTTTCCGGGTGTCGGATATCGTCTCCGCGCTAAAGGACAACGAGGTTCTCGATCTTGCGGTAGACAATGCGAAGTTCATCGCCAGTAGCATCTCAAACCCACCACTGGCGGTTGACGCCGTACCGGTCGCTTTTACCATCATGGAAGGGGTGCAAGTAGCGGCAACACTGAGCCCGATCGATGAGTTCGACAAGACAATGAAGAACACGACACCTTCAACTATGGTCTTGCAAGCAGGGTACAACACCGAGACCTCTGCATTCCGCATTGGCTTCGACCTCGTTACCCAACAGCAGTTCTCCGCCAAATCAGGATCGGTATACAGTGACCCTGTCCATCCTTTGAGTATCTACGTGGACATTGGCGGCATTCCCACGTTGACAGTGGACGCCAGATTCCTCGTCAAAGTGTCAAAACAGCCCGACCTCCCATTCCGAGGCGGTATCAAAATCAGCCCAAAAGGCGCTGAGATGTACGTCCAGCTTGAGCCCGAGCATACCTGGAAGAATCCGTTCGACATAAGCGAGCAGCTCGTTCTTGGACCGCAGGTGGCGCTCGATCCGGGCATAGACTTCGAGGCACCGATCTGGCCAAGCAGGTTGCAGGCGGTTGCTGAGCTCGCTGTCGGCACTGTGTCAGGCAAAGCTGCAATGGGCATCAGTGAAAGCCCGGACGAAGAGTTGTTGATACTCAAGGTGGAACGGCTCAAGATCAGCGATCTGATCACATTCGCGTCCATGATTTTTGATCAGAAGATCCCTGCTGTGGACGACTTCCTCGAGTTCAAGACCTTCGACCTCTACCTCTCTGGCGGCACCAATATCGGCACAATCGTGTACCCTCTCGGTGCCAGATTTGCTTGCGACGCAGTTGTGTTCGGCAAAGAGGCAACGCTAGAGGTTTCTGTCTTGAAGCAGCAAAAAGCCATCACGGTCAGGGGGAGTCTAGACCCAGTCCAATTCGGTCCTCTCACCATCACCGGCGCCATACCAGATACGAAGCCGGAAATTGAAATCGCACTGGGTGCTACGAAGCAGAGATTCTATATCAATGGGGCTTGCAGCATACTTGGTCTCAGCGGCAGTCTTTACTTGGACGCTCGAATTCTGGGCGACGACGGAAAAGATCCGGGCATTGACCTGAACGTCAAGATCGCTTTCACAGATCATATGACGTTTCGGCTACAAGCAAGCACTCCGAGTGAGGTGAAGCGGTTGTCTTTGTCCTCGGTGGATCAGCTGCAGTTTGATGTCGACTGCTACTTCCATCAGGATATCTTGGAGTACATCATCGAGCATGTACACAAGCAGATCGAGTCGGCGAAAGCATCGGCCCAGAAAGGCATTGACTCCGCAGTTCACGATCTTGACGTCGCGGAGGCAAAATACCAGAAAGACCTTGACGATGCGATGACGACTATGGAAGAGAAGAGAAAGCTCTTCGACATCGAAATGGCCAAAGCAGAGCAACGCTTTGACGAGGGTGTGAAACGACTCAAAGACACCGAGGAGCAGCTCTTGGGGGATTGGAAAATCGCCAACGAGAAGTTTCGGCTTCTGTGTGAAGGTGCTAAACAGTTCCTCCAAGCAGTCAAGCAACAACAAGTTGAGGCAATAGGCAAAGCAAAGCAAGACATCAGTGATGCCAAACGTGAAGCCACCAACAAGATCGATGCCCACCTTAAAGAACTCCAGCAGGCCAGGAACAACATGAAGCGTGACTTTGCAGACGCAGTTGGCAAGCTCGAGAGCGCACGCCAGGACGTGAAAGCTGCGCGTTACGAAGCCGACGATGCATTGACAAAGTTGATCAAAGCGCAGAAAGACCTGGAGGACTGCCATTGGTATGAGGCTCTATATTACGCCGAAGAGGTGACTAGACACAGTATCGTTTGTGCAGCATGTGAAGCCGCATATCAGATCGCAGACGGGGTGCTTTTGAATTGCGAGTACGTCCTGGAAAATCCTTTGTATAAGGCTGCAGAAGCCAGCATCGATCTTTACGAGAAAAAACTCAGAGAGGCTGAACGTGACGCGGAAAAGACGCTTGATGGGCTCAACTCAACCCTTGCAACTGTGGAGGCGGACGAGCAGAAGAAAGTAGACGAAGCCAGTGAGAAGCTTGATGCTGCGCGAACGAGAAATCGAGAGCTGTTCGAGTCGGAAAATGCGAGGAAAGCTCTAGACGCTGCTCGCGAAGCTGCTGAAAGAGAGTTGTCGGATCTGAAGGCTACATTCGATGCTGTCTCCAAGTGTGTCGAAGCAGTTGCATTTGATGTTGCAAGCGCTGCAGTGCAAACAGCACGAGGGCTTACCGCTGGAATTGATATCGCCAGAAGCACGTTACATGATGCAGAGATCGCAACTGGTGCTATCCTGGATCTTGGAGACTATCTTGTGAATCGTGCTCTCGGAGTCCTCGACATCAGGAACGTTCATATCACTGGCCACCTCGAAGGGCTTTGCAACAGAAGCTCGAAACTCACTGCGCATTTAGACGGCACTGTTGCGTCCGAGGACTTCTCAACAGATCTCGAATTCACGCCCGGACAGGGTGACGAGCTGATCAAAGCAGTGTTCCGAGCGATCTTGGACAGAGTCGACAATATGAGCATCGACTTTCCACAGCGTCCTGGTGTGCTTACACCTCTACCGGATAGTCCACCAGACGTTAGTCCTTACCACCCGGATGAATGGGTCTTTGTCCCCCGAACACCACAACAGGAGACGAGAAGGCTGTTGCAAATGATCAAAGATGACGTTGGCACTGAGCGGCGATGGCTATCAGAGTACCTGGAGAGGCACGAAACTGACGTTAGCGCTCGCGAGATGTGGGCTCGTGTCAATGCCGTGGTCCCTAAGATACATCTTGCGATGCAGAATGGTACAACTTGGCCTGAGAATGTCATTCAGGCGGTCAATCATTCAAGATTCCGGCAGCCATGGCTTGGAAGGGAGAAAGAGTGGGCCTTGTTCTATATAGATGGGATCGAAAGCCTCTTGTGATAGAAGAATGCATGGGGCAGCTCTCGAGACGAAGTTGGAGAGCTCAGATTTAGACTATGAGATGCGATCTAGATTGAGGCAGTCGTAGGTTTCCCAATATGCGTGCTTGCGCAATATCAATCATATGACATTCTTCAGGGTCGCGAGTGCTTCGCGTCGCATCGAGCTTGTGCTGTAATCTACTACAGTCACAGCTACCATCGTTGTGAATCCTAGAGGTAGATATTCTGTGTGGTGATCTCCTTTCCAACCCACATTCGTTCATGATCGTAGTAATTCCTAGCGACCGCTACCTCATGTTCCATAAAGCACTGGCTGACACTTCCTTTGCGTCCGAATAAGCGGAGCCATCAGAGAGCACGAATCGAAAATCAGGCGGATGTTCAGCACCCGTGTTCCCAATTTCGCAGTTTGCAGTGGAAGTAGTTGAAGTTTAAAAAGGTCTGGTTTCGTATTCGTCTTGTACTTTTTTTCTCTGCCCGTCTAGTCGTATTGTAATCTAGCTCTTTTCTTATCCAAAAAAACATCCTCGGCAGTCGAAAGCCTCGCAACAAAAAATGCCCAAAAGTTCATGCAAACGTCATATCAGCACATCTAAAAGTCGAGGAGACCAGAAGACTCAAGGAGGAGGACAATCTGGTGAACAGCAGTGCGGACAGTCTCCTTGCTAAGGTCGACAACAAGGTTAGCCTCCTTGCCCTCGGGAGCCTCGTAGGGGTCGTCGACACCAGTGAAGCCCTTGATCTCGCCCTTGCGGGCGGCGGCGTAGATGCCGCGCTTGTCGGTCTTCTCGCAGTACTCGAGGGGAGTGGCGACGTGGATAAGGAAGAAGTTGCCGAACTTCTCGACGATCTGGCGGGCGGCGTCACGGCCGGACTTGAAGGGCGCGATGGGAGCGGCGATGACGGCGGCGCCGGACTTGGTGAGCTCGGAGGCGACGAAGCCGATGCGGTGGATGTTCTTCTCGCGGTCCTCGCGGGAGAAGCCGAGCTCGGCGGAGAGCTCGGAGCGGACGGTCTCGCCGAGGAGGAGAGAGACGCTGCGGCCACCCTGCTGGTTGAGGGTGACGTTCAGGGCGCGAGCGATGGCGTCCTTGCCGGAGTTGGTGTAACCGGTGAGGAAGATGGTGAAACCCTGCTTGTTGCGGGGAGGGTGGGACTCGCGGAGGACCTTGACGACCTCGGGGTAGGAGAACCACTCGGGGATGTCAGCACCAGTGCGCAGGCGCTTGCGGAGCTCGGTACCGGAGATGTTGAGCTGGCGGGTGGTCTTGGGAACCTCGTCGACGGGCTTGTACTCGTCGGTATCGGGGAGGTAGGTCATCATTTGGAAGGGAACGACCTCAATGCCGAGCTCGTCACGGTACTTCTCGACGGCGTACTGTGCGTCGTAAGGACCGTAGAAGTCCTCACCCTTGCTGTTGCTGCCGGGACCGGCGTGGTCACGGCCGACGATGAAGTGGGTAGCACCATGGTTCTTGCGGATAATGGCGTGCCAGATGGCCTCACGAGGACCACCCATACGCATAGCCAGAGGAAGCAGACCGAGGACGGCCATGCCGTTGGGGTAGCGGTTCATGATGGCCTGGTAGACACGGACACGGGTGAAGTGGTCAATGTCACCGGGCTTGGTGAGACCAACGACGGGGTGGACAAGCACGTTGGCCTGTCTGGCGCGGGCAGCAACGACGGTCAACTCACGGTGAGCGCGATGCATGGGGTTACGGGTCTGGAAAGCGACAACCTTGGACCAGCCGAGCTTCTCGAAGTGAGCGCGGATCTCAGCAGGAGTGTAGCGGAGTCCGACGTAGTCATAGTGCATGAGGCGCTGAATGACCTCGACCTTACCACCAACGTAGACATCGCCAGCGGTCTCGTTGAGGTACTTGATGGCAGGGTGCTCTGCATCGCCGCCGAAGACGAGCTCGGCCTCGGTCTGCTTGTTGGGCCTGTAGACGTCGTCGACAGTCAAGATACAGATGTTGCGGTCGTCGCGAGAGTCGCGGAGGGTGACACGGTCGCCGGCCTTGAGGCCGAGACGCTTGACCTCATCCTCGGATAGATCGAGGTTGATGGGCATGGAGAAGAGGTTGCCGTCGGCGAGACGGTTGTCCTTGACGACGCTGGGTGTTGTCAGCGTGTGCTCCTTGTTCAGTGTTCATCATTGCAATCCGACGCACCCATTGTAGTCCTTCTCGTTCATGAAACCCTCAAGAGGAGAGAAGCCACCGTTGATGATGAGTTCGAGATCGCAAAGCTGGCGCTCGTTGAGGACAATGGCGGGGAGTTTCTCAGACTCGGCGGAGAGCTCATCGCGGCGAGGAGCATCGCGGGCGATAAGATCCTTAAGGATACCACCTGGATGTTGTTGTCAGTGTCGTTATCTTAAAGAGAACAAGGCAGCCCGGACTTACCGTGGGGAGGGTTGGCCATGATGTATGTGTATGTGTATGCGCTGCGCTTAAAGATGAAAGATGTAGAAAAAAGAAAGTATTCCCCGATCGTTCTATGGGAGAAGAGAGGAAGAGGTCGTCAAGAAGGTCTTGGTCTCGTACAAACACAAAGATGGGAGCAGTTTATTGTCGAGATGGGCGCGGGGGACGGAGGCAGTTTGTATGGGCGCCGTACGTAACCAGGCCAGGGCCCCTCCAGCGAGCACGGATGGTTGAAACTGGGGCAGAGTCTTAACGGCGCGCACTAGCCGGATCAACGATCAGTAAGAGGCTGAGTAGGCTGAGGCGCGAGAGAAGTGGTGGTAAAAAAAGTGGTAGGGCTTGTCTGGCTCGGTGGCTCGTCTGCAGGTACGGGATCTGCACCGATTGCGGCGCGCGGCAGAAGACGGCGGTAGAAGGGTGTCTTGGGCAGTTGGATGTTATGCTCGGAGGAGGTGGTAGGCGAAATCGGTATTGATTTGAACGCGGTTTTTTGGAGATATATATTCTCGTGATTGCCCGTGTCAATCAAGCAATCCTTCGGCGATCCTTCGCATACCATTGCCACCTCCCATATCCCTCCCCAGTCAGCAATCCGCCTTTTTGTCGTGCTCTCATAAGCCAGAAATGGCGTGATTGACCTCTAGCTTGGCTTCAACAGTGGATCGGCCTCGACGAACTTTCTCGCTGCGCCGGCTTTCGCCCCGTACTACCACCAAGCATGCCTGTCACAACGACATCACCGTGGGAAAAAAAGATTCCCATCCCTTCGACCTTTTCTGTGTCTTCATACTCACACCGCATCAGTTGAATATCCTGAGCGTATACACCTGTGCAACAATTTGCTCTCATGTTATCTTTGTTCCAATTTCACCACCATCACGCTTTGCAACCACAAATGGCGTGATCACTGCGCCGAGCATTACATCTTCTCATCGTGGTGATTGCGATTGTTATCAAAGGCCGCGGAGAAATCTCATTGGTTGCTAGGCATGAATACACAATTGAAGACTGCCACCGACGACGGCACATCTTCGCCTGGGCATCTCGCTGGCTTTCATGGACCAATTGATATTCGTGAGATTAATTATGCAGTCTGTAAGACAATAACATCGCCTGCTCGACGGGAATAATTATGTTGGCAGCCATGTGTGATGCTCCGTGTCCGATTGCCTGTGACCACAAATGACACCTCTACCGTTACAGAGGAAATCTGTTCCATTTCGGAGGCACAGCCTATAACACACGGTGCATACATTGACGAGATCCTATGGAGAGAACCTGTAGTCTGAGAAACAAGGCTGGTTCAAGATGTTTTGTGTGCAGATCCGCTCAAGGTCTAGCTTCAAAGTCCTCATTATCCGCCCTGCCACCGAGACGTCATTACCGATTTTGAAGTTATAAGATACCTTAGGTCATCAAATAGTCTGGCCGCGAGTTTCGCAAACGAATGCACTATCAACTTCCGTCTTCCTCTTGTGCTCGAATCCTTCGGTCAAGAATTTCCGAACAACTCATCAGAGTCATCGTAATGTCTTACAACATTTCCAATATCTTGTGACTACAGCACGCTCCGACCCCGCGCAACCCCCAACTGACCGTGGAAGCCAAGAAGAGTATAATAAATCGGCATCCAATCTTTGTAGCATTTCTGTTTTCACAGTACCCAGGTAGTCTTCTGCCTTCCAATTACCAGCTTGCAGCAGCTCTACGATTATATAATCACTACAAGACCCCGCTGTCGATGTGCAAAGCAACACCTTGATGGTTCTCCGCCAGACTCCAAGACGTGACGCCTCGACCAAAGCACTACCAGATAAGCTCGCACAGCTGTGTCGACCACCACCTTTCAATTAGGCAGCTTATCAGATACTACCATCTACAATAAGTATATTCCAATGTCGTTCCTGCTGGCCAAGCAGGCGCCGAGATGAGAAGATAGCTCTAGCTGCCTATTTAGGTCTCGCCGCCAAGCTGACCGACATGAAGACGCAACTTTCCCCTCAATGCGATGTTACTTCGACCACGAGCAATTAATCTGAGCAGCATGATGAGCGTCATGTTCATCTTGGCGATGCATATGATGCGGCAGGAGCTCGAAGGAGATAAGGTCGAGGAGGATCCTGTAGTAATGCCTAATCGTTCCATTCTCGTAGGTGTACCACGCAAGACCGAACGACAATGAGGATCACGCCATTTCTATACATCGCTCCCCTGGTGGCAGCTACGCCATTCCAACCGTCCAACTCGCTTGTATCTCGCAACGCGATAGTCGACTATGATGGCTACCACGTCTACAGCGTCACTCCATCCTCGCCCGAAGAGGCCCACAACCTCGAAAAGCGCTTTGAACGATACAACACCCATCCCGTCCGAGACACCCTCTCAATCGCCATCCCACCCGAAGAAGTCGAGTCTTTCAACTCCCTCGGCCTCAAAACTCGTTTACTAAACTCCAATCTGGGCTCCTACATCCGCTCCACCGAAGGCAAAGCTCCCACATACAACAGCGCTCTGCACAAGCGTGGCGAACTGCCTGATCTGTCCTGGTTTGACTCTTACCATGACTATGCCGATCATCTTGACTACTGGGATGATCTCGTCAGTGTCTTCCCGGACAACTCGGAGAAATTCGAGATTGGGAAGAGTTATGAGAACAGGTCTATTCATGCTTTCCACTTGTTCGGTGATGAGAAGAAGAAGAAAGGGCCTAAAGGTCATGGTAAGGGACGTGGCAAGCCTGGCAAGCATGGGAAGAAAGAAGAGAAGCCGATTATTCTTTGGCATGCGACGGTTCATGCGAGAGAGGTACGTTCATAACATCATATCCTCGTTGAGAGCAGTGACTAATAGGAAGACCAGTGGATCTCTACGATGGGTACGCCCCGAATATCAACTGCTCCCAATCAAGTTCCTACTAACACGACAAAGTAATCGAATACCTAGCCTACCAGCTCATCGACGGCTACAAATCCGGCGATGGTAATGTAACAGCCTTCCTAGACCACTACGACTTCTACCTAGTCCCCTTCCACAACCCCGATGGTAACCCATCCCCTCCGTCCCTCACAACCGATAACTCACTGACCCTCCCCACCCCAGGCTTCGTCTACACCCAAACCAACGACCGCCTCTGGCGCAAAAACCGCCAACCCCGCCCCTCCCTCAACACAACCTGCATCGGCACCGACGGCAACCGCAACTGGATCTTCGAATGGGATGCCGAACCCCCCTCAGGCGGCTCCACCCCTGACCCCTGCGGTCAAACCTACCGCGGAATAGCCCCCGGCGACACGCCCGAGAACCAAGCCCTTGACGGCCTCTCCGCCAAACTGGCAACGCGTGGCGCGGGAATCCGCAGCTTCATCGATTTCCATTCTTACAGCCAGCTGATCCTCACGCCGTGGGGTTTCTCCTGCGATCCGTTGCCGGAAACCATCGACCGCATGCTCGAAGCAGCCGCAGGAACAGCAGCGGCGATCGAAACCGCGAGCGAGAGGGGCAGCGAGTACCTCTCCGGTCCCGGGTGCGAGATTCTATACTTCTCGACAGGCAATTCGAGGGACCACCACCATGCTGTGCGCGGGGCGAATCACAGCTGGACGCTCGAACTGAGTCCCGCGGACACAGAGGGTGGAGTTGGGTTTGTGCTGCCCCCAGAGGAGATTTGGCCTGTTGTGAAGGAGCAGTGGGCCGGGCAGGTGTGGTTGTTAAATGATGTGTGGGACGATTAGATTGTTTGGCTTATGCTGGAGGATTACATAGACGTGCGGCTGGGGACTGAAAAGGTTCGAAGGGAGACCATGACGATAGGGGGTATTCTTCAGACAAAAGCTGGCACGAGGTTCGTGGGCTGTGAAACATGTCAATACAATCATTTCAATAAAGCAAATCGAGTTTCTGCCGTGTTCTGTCTTCTGACACTGTCGCCCTGATGGTATAGTCCGATGCCGAACTGACTCGCTTCTCGATCGAGAGAAACATTCATTGTTCCAATTCATTCTTCGTGGCATTCCAGCCCGACAGCAGCGTAACATTTAGCGTCGACATTCAAAGAGCTTAGCAGACTCGTGTCCCAACTCTTGAACATACGCCCATGCCAACTCGTGCTTATGACAAATCGGATTTGCGTCCAACCATCTTCAACAACATCGCTTCGCACACCCCGATATGTGACAACCAAGCCTTGAACAATGAGAACTCAAACAGTGCGAGGATCATAATTTTTAATGGTATGTTTTCATTTTCCGCGCCGCATAAAGCAGACACGCTATTGATATGTCTCTGCGAAAGGTTATATGAACCTCGCTTTTCTGCAAGCCGGGCTGCGGGCCTACTTATCCCCTTCTTTGGTCCCGACCCAATGCTGCCTGTTTTCCAATCCACATCTGCGTCTAGCCATTGATAATGATAATAAATCTTGTCCGCCATGTCCGTATAACGCCGTTGCTAAATAAAATGCTTTGCCCAAACCGCCAGGTATTGTCCACTCAGTCATCCAGCCGTGATTACTCCATTAAAAAAATCCAAAAACGCCATGCCGTGGGTCATCTATTATCGTCCGACCCTTGCGAGACTCGTGGGACTCGTATAAACTGTAAGAAAAAAATTGGTCGATCGGTCGAAGATTGTTATGCGTTGGCCTGAATGTTGAGTCCGTTGTTGATGGCGTCGCTCAGGTCCTGTTGGCGCTTCTGTTCTTGCTCTTGGAGGAACATGGCGTAGCGAGAACGCTTGTTGTGGATGCCGCACTCGGTCTTGTTCTTGCCCTTCCAGCGACCTGCACGCTCGTCTTCAGAGTCGGTTACGGGTTGGGTTGAGTGCCAGTCACCGACGCTGCGGTAGCCTTGGTCCAGAAGGGAGTTGGTGGGGACGTTGTTCTCCTTGATGTATGCCTGGACTTCCTTGAAGGACCAGTTGGCGAGCGGGTTGACCTTGATCAGACCTTGGTCGTCGACTTCGACGATGTCGATGTCACCGCGCTTGCCGCCTTGTGTGCGGCGGCGGCCAGTGAGGACTGCCTTGACGTCGAGTTCGCGATAGGCACGAGCAGCAGGCTCGACCTTGGCAACAGCATCGTAGAGCTCATCGTTCGTTTCCCATAGACGTTCGCCGTGCTTTGCCTCGAAGTCGGCTGTGGTTTCGCAGCCTGCAGGCTTGTAGACGTGCATCTTGAGCTCGGGGTAGTGTTGTTGAACGCGCTCGACAAGCTCGAGGGTTTCCTTGAAGTGGTATAGGGTGTCAAGGAAGATCAGATCGATCTGAGGCTTAGCACCAAAGTCGAGCTTGGCAACCATGTCCATGATTGCGAGACCGGTGAGACCGAATGCTGAGGTTTGGTAGAGGCGAGGGAAGGTCATCATGCACCATTTGAGGACGTCGACGGGCTCGAGCTTGCTGAGCTGAGCGTTGATGTACTTGAGGTGAGGCCTGGTGAAGTAGACGTCTGGGAGACTGGCTGTGGAAGAGCCACTGGCATATCCTGATTCGGCATCACGCTCAGAGGAGATTGAGCGTTTGCGGTAGGCCATTGTGAAGAAGGTGTGGGGTCAGAAGAGTGGGTGTGTTGCTGGGTTGAAGCGGGAGATATAGGTTGACAAT
The DNA here is from genome assembly GCA_023627725.1 of Cladosporium sp. D2B6. Classification (NCBI taxonomy): domain Eukaryota; kingdom Fungi; phylum Ascomycota; class Dothideomycetes; order Cladosporiales; family Cladosporiaceae; genus Cladosporium; species Cladosporium sp. D2B6. Next base: position 26,099 of record JAMAHV010000033.1, on the reverse strand, counting down.
GGACTTGTTATGGATCGCAGGAACGTGTGAGACTTGGGATTTGAGGACTCGAGGATAAACAATCACGAAAGGAGATGTCGAGAAGAAAGGAATGGCACTCACCAGTTACCTATATCGACGGCGCCGGTCATCGGCTCATCGTGGGCCAGCACGCCTTTGAAATCAACGGAGGGGGAAACGTCAGTCTTTTTCCCAAGCACGCAATCGCACAAATCGTCCGTGCTTGGCTGGATTGGGAAAGAATGATGGAGCGGGAAGTACGGCTGACCAATAAGCGGACGGCAGGGCTGAGTCCAGTCCTCGCGACAGACGGCTTGCTTGGGAGATGTTTTGTCAGGTCCAGGCATATCTTTGCTAGGCTGTCCGGGACGAGGCGGTCCTCGTCATAATTATTGCGGCGGTGCCTTGCAGCCCGTCCGATTGATCAGCAGGATGGAGAGCAGCTTTGCATCGCCATGATGTGTAAGATATCTTGCTGCGTGCGTGCAAGTGAGGTTGACAAAGCGAGGTGCCATGTGGCGAGCGCTCAGAGTCGGGGCACAAAGCCTCGCATTCATTGTTTCTCGGCGAGCCCAACACCAGCAGCCTGCAGGTGAAGTGAGGTGCATCTCCGGGTTCGCAGTGGTGGTGGGCCACTACTCCAATGCGCCATGTCCACGCGAAATCAACGACGCGCTCCACGTCCAGGAGATTGCAGCCAGCCAGCCCTGCAGTTGTTCCTTTGCGAGTGAATTGTGGAGTGTTGCCGCTCTGCAATGCTCGGCAGTGTGAAGACGTCAATGATCGTGCGTGTGGCGTGCCGTTGATATGCATCGCAGCAGCATCATGTCCAAGATCTGGTGAAACATCAAGACGCGCTATGCCATGTGACATTCGCACGCCATCGGAAAGCATGGCCACTGGATGTATGGTGAAGGTGAATCGGACTTTTGCTTTTGAGGGGGCTTGATGTGGATGTAGATGCCCGATCGCATCCTTCCGTCCAACTTGACCCCTCACCTCGCATCCTCACTTCACGCATGCGGGGCGGCGGGAGTCGGAGCAATTCGATCACTTTAGCACGTGACTGCCACTGCACCTCCCCGTCCGTCTGCACGCACATTACACAACCATGGCCGACGACGATCTAGAGGCTATCCGCGCTGCCAGAAGGCAACAACTGCAGTCGCAGGCCGGTCCTAGCGGCGGTGGAGGAGGCGGCGGTGGCGGCGACGAGCAGCAGCAGAAGCAGGAAGCCCAGTGCGTCGAGTCATCTTGCAAAACATTCCTCGACAACATTTGAACTAACAACCCACCCACCAACAGAAAACGCGAAGCCGAAGTCCGCGCCTCTATCCTCTCCCAGATCCTCGAGCCTGAAGCCGCCGACCGCATTGGCCGTATTCGCCTAGTCAAGGCCTCGCGCGCAGAAGATGTCGAGAGCCGCTTGATCATGCTTGCTCGCAGCGGCCAACTGCGCCAGAAGGTCAACGAAGCTCAGCTCAAGTCCATTTTGGAAGCTGTGAGCGAGCAGCAGCAGGAGGCGGAGAAGGTCACTGTGCACAGGCGGAAGGGCGGCTGGGACGATGATGACTTGGATGACTTGCTGAACGAGGATTGAGATGCGAGCTTGGTTTGGGTGCTAGAGGTGTTGTGCAGGCATTGCTGCCATGCATGGTCGAAGCACGACTAGGGACGACCCATCAAAGTGCGTACGAGGCACAATTGTCGGAGGAAGAAAAAGGTTCTTCGACTTGATCGGGAAATGCTCGTTGCCAGAACTACGCGGTCATCTCGCAAGCTCTTTGCGCCTGAGTTGTTTTGCTTATCATCATGAGAACGGCTGTCACTCAACAGAAGACATGATGAAAACATAAAAGACCGTCACCACACTAGCAAGGCAAAAAGTCCATAGCCTCGATGTTACCCGGGCGAGATATATTTACATCAGGCTGCAACCACAGTCCCACTATCCAAATTCTTGTATGCCCGGGCTCATAGCCACAGGGTCAAATAATGCATTGAAATTATGATATGAGCAGAGAACTCCGTTATGTCGTACATGTTAATCCTCCACAATGCAATCCTTCGCTAAATGGAAGTTTTTTTCTTCTTTATACACCGTCGTCTCTTGATTAATGAAGACGCCCCTCTCCAACCATCTCATCTTCGTCTAGTACTTGCTGGCGGCAGCCTGGCAAGACTTGAGCTGGTCAAGGTACCAGCCGCAGATGGTCAGGTCGCCCTGGTTCTGGTCCATGCAGCTCCTGAAGTTGCTGACATCTTGTGCGCAAACGCTGGGAGCCTGGTACTGGGAGTTCATGGTGGTCTGGCCGTTCTCGGCCTGGGCGAGAGGCTGGTCGGCAGGCGCAGCGGGTGCACTGGATCCGCCGCTGAACCAACCGCCGACGGCGTGACCGATGGAGGAACCGACAGCGACACCGCTGGAAGTTATGTTAGCTTTCAAGGTTCGGGTGCTGACGCTCACTTGTGGCGACTTACGCAGCAGTGCTGGCCATCTGGCCGAAGAGACCGCTACCACCGCTCGCTGCGGGTGCAGCCTGTTGAGGAGCGGCGGCAGCGGGAGGAGGAGCGTGCTGGGTGGCAGGAGGCTGAGCGACGGTGCTGGCCTGGCGAGCCTGAGCAGGTTGCTGAGAAACAGAGCGAGACTGAGGAGTAGGGACGGAGGGGCGCTTGGGCGCAGAGGCGGGACCGCGGGACTGGCGAGGCATGGTTGTTGTGTTAGGTGGGTTTGTTTTGGTTTGGAGAGATGCTGGTGATTCGATTTTCGAGATGTATTCAGTGGCGGAGGTGATGGAGCGCAAGAATGATGTTTGGTGATGGTCCGTCGAGTAGCTTTAGCCCGCAAGGGAAAGAACGAAGGCCGAACACTCGCGCTGTGATTGGCTGCACGTTTGCGCCCTCGGCTTCTTCATCCTTCCTTTCGCTATTTCCAGAATCTCTGCAAAGCATCGCGACCAGACATTCTTGGATTCACATATTCAATCAATCAAACACATATCAACAGCCATGGATTCCTCAGACGTCAAGGAGCTGGTGGAGGACATGACCGCCAGCATCGACGACCTCGAAGCATCACTCGCGCCTCTACTCAATGCTTCACTCTCAGCCAGCACATCAAAACTCCCACTCCTCGACAAGGCGAAGCTCTACGTGCTCGCCACCTATGCAATTGACTCGGTTCTCTTCTCGTACCTCAGGCTCAACGGACAAAATGTAAAAGACCACCCGGTCGTGCAGGAAATTATGCGTGTGCGATCATACTTCAACAAGATCAAGGAAGTCGAAGCCGGCCCGGTGCAGCGCAACGCAACTCTGGACAAGGATGCTGCGGCGAGATTTATCAAGCATGGTCTTGCAGGCAACGACAAGTACGACCAGGCACGACAGGACAGGAAAGCTGTCGAAGCGAGTGCAAAGCGCAAGGCCGAGGAATTCGAGGCGAGCGCACGATTCGGCAGCCAGAACCGTTTCGCTGGTATGGCGAAGAGGATGAAGGCTGAGGAGCCCACGATCACAGTTGTCAAGGCGGACGATGCCAGCAGCGACGATGAGGCGGCAGCAGATTCGAAGGCAGAAAAGAAAGCTGCGAAGCAACAACGACGTGCAGAGGCAAAGCAGGACAGTGAGGCACAAGGAGAGGAAACTTCTGCCGCTTCAACAAGACCGAGCAGAAAAAGCAAGACTGCTCCCAGAAGCAACCACGAAACCTTCCAGGCGCTGCTGAACGGACCTGTGCCGAAGAAGGAGAAGAAGAAGCGGAAGAGCAAAGGCGAGGCACAGCAGTAGCTTCGGGGCAAAAGGGCGTAGGAAAATGTGTAGGTTGATAACTGCAGTGGTTTGGAACCGGGTTGCTTTGCATTGATAGATATGATACCCTCAACAGAACGAACTTGCTACTTTTATCTGACAGACTCATTCTTTCGCCATGCGCTTTGACAAATAGTCTGATGCGCGCATTGCTACTCCCAATCGTCTGTCCGCGTTCGAAATCAGGGAAAACACTCGCAATTGAAGATCAGAACCCCATACAACTCCACCCATACGTGTTTCCTCGCGCGTCATGCCAACATGGATTTCAAAAAGTCGAATCGCAGAACCCCCAGAAAACACAACGCTCCATGGCGGTATCAAAGACCGTAGGCCGAACCGACTTTCCAATGCATTAGCAACCAACTCCCAAGAAGAGACCACAAAAGGAATCACAACTCACAGTCAACGCCCGAGTCACGAGCCTGGCGACGAGTGCGCCTCCAATGTCCGGCCTGATCACCACGACGCGGGATCCACTCCGACACCCACTCGTCCTCATCATCCTCCTCCTCGTCGTTCACCCGCCCGTGGGCCTGCAACTCCATCGCAACAGCCTGGCGCAACCTCTCCATGCGCACCTCCACCTCAGCCATAGAGTCCGCGATCATGCGGTCCGCCAAAGCTCTCTGACGCAAAGCCAGGTCGGCGATCGTCCGCTCCAAGCGCTCCTGTTCTTCGGCCGCGCTGGTATCAGCCGCCATCCACCAATTCTCGCCGTTCTGTTGCTGCGAGAGATGCATGCCGAAGGGCGCGTGGCGGGTGGTGAGCAGCTCCCAGGCGTTGGTCTCCCAGTTGATGACTGCTTTGGTGGTGGTGTTGGTGAGGATGTCGAGGGCTTTTTGGGCCGGAGTTGGGAAGGTGCCGTCTGGGTTGAGGGGGATGTCGTTTGCGTCGTCGGTGCAGGTGAGGGTTGTGGTGCGGTGGAGCATGTTCTCCATTGAGACGGTTGTGTGGAAGCTGTTGTAGTATACGTAGGGAGCCATGTTGGTGATTGTGATGGTGGTGGTGGTGCGAGGAGTGTTGTTGAGATCGGAGGGGTTGTGGCTGTTGGGTTGTTTTGGTTGTTTCGGTGGCGGTGGTGAATTGTTGCTTTGGTGGTTGCAGTTGGTATATGCCTCTTGTGAATGCGTTGTGGATTCGGAGTGCGAATGCTGGAGAAAGAAACATACATCTCGGAGGGGCGGCGCACCCTGGCTATCTACACTTTGGATGGTCAGTAGAAAATTGAAGGTTTACTAAGGAAGTGGCTGGTGCGTTGTTTAGACTTGGTAAGTGAAGACAGCCAGCGTTGCGGACAGCGGAGAGACATCAAGATGCTGCTGACCAGCACTGACTTGTCCTCTGTCCTCCATCTTCAGGTCAATCGTGAGATCTGGAGGGAGAATGAGATGCAATAGTGTTACAGGCAGGCGCATCAGCCCATCGCCGTCGGATTGGTTTCCAACGAAGAAACATATGACTGCAGTACGTAAGCAAGCTTTAGACGTTTCCCAGGAGGCATATCTGCGCGTCAGCAAGGTTGCTGTTCGTCACTTGAGTAAGCATCAATATTTGCAAGATCGTTGGTTGGTCACGGTAGACTAGAATGGGTGACGAGCGATGTTTATTGAATTAGTAAGTCAAACACAGATGCCGCAGCCACTGCGCACAATTGTCCGTACAGAAAAGCTCGACAGCTACTACGTTGTTATCGGCAGGCATAGTTTCTACTCTAGCTCAAATACCGTTGAGATGCGCACGCAAGATGGCTACGTTTCTTCTTACATCCGTGGTAGTATCCAGACTTCTAGCGAAAGAAAAGTACTGGTGAGAGCCAGTGAAACAAGTCCAGTGACTCCTTCACTCCTCTCGAAATGGTACCCTATACGCCAGCAAACACAATCTACAATTCGGTTCCTTGGAAGACTTCTTTCCGTTGGCAAGAGTCGTCAGCATCCAACGGTCGTAGCTGCCAGTTAAGCTCCTCTGCTCAGCTCTCAACATGCAGCGAACTACAGACGAGCAGCGTCCCGCTCGTTTGTCGGGGTTCATCCATTCGTCTCTACGAAACATTTCATGGCTAGAATGAGAGTCACAATCTCATGCGACTTCATTAGACCCATCGTATGCGCATAGAGACCACCAATGTAATTGATGTGTCCACCCATCTCCTCGGACGCCTTCATCTTTGTACATTTAGCAATTCATAGATAGAATAAGCGTCTCGATTTCATGCAACTCTCCCGAGACTATCTCTGCACACTGTATGTGCAAAGGCACAGCCTCACATTGACAAGACCAATCGCGGAGGCATCAGAGCGAAACAACCAAAGCAGAAGTCACAACATCGGAAAAGCATAGTAATTATCGAGTCGCCAGACCAACAATACATCCATACATGAAGGCTAGCTAAAAGGGACCAAAAGAGTGGACGAAGACCATAAGTCTTCCATTCACGCATGACGCGCATTAGTTCGAAACTCGTCCGACCGTAACACCTCATGGTTTAGAAATTCACCCTCTATGACACGGTGACGGTGGAGGAACCAGAGCTCTTGTAACCCTCGGTGGCGAGGATCATGTAGTCGAAAGAGCCAAGGTCGAGGCCAGCACCCTTCCAGGCGTCGATGTGAGCACCGAAGTCGATGGAGCCGCTGGTGCGGTGCTCGCTGCGGACAGCCCAGTACTGCTGGAAGGTGGAGGTGCCCTCGATGGAAGGCTGGTTGGTGCGGGTGGTCTGAAGGAGGGTGTAGGTGCTGCCGTCGATCTCGGCGGTGCCAACGGCGCTGGCGGCGGAGGACGGGTCGTAGGAGCCGAAGGCCTCGACGACGTAGAACTCGATCAACGGACTTTTTGTCCAGCCATATAGGGAGAGGTACCAGTTGCCGGAGGCCTGGATGTCGGCCTGGTAAGTGACGGTCCTGTATCGGTTGTTAGTGAACATATCCATTGATCAAAATAAACATTGCAAATCTTACTTGGCGGAGGCAGGGTTCCAACCGATACCGGAGACGACGTTGCCAGAGGCCTCAGTCCACTCAAGAGAGTAAGAGCCGTCGCCAAGGGTCATGGTGGCACCGGCAGACTCGTGCCAGTGGGAGAAGTAGTAGCTACCCGACTGGCCGGACTTGTTGTCGGTGATGGTCTCACCAGAGACCGCAGCCAGGCTAGTAGTGCCAGCGGCGCCAGTGGAGCCAGCAGCAGCAGCAGAGCTGTCAGAGGCGTTGCCGCCAGCGCTGGCGCCAGTGCTGGCACCAGTGCTGGGAGCGGCGGCGGCGCCAGACTGGTCGCCAGTGGTAGGAACGTGGTCAGCCTCACCAGAGCTGGAGGCAGCGCCAGTAGAAGCACCAGCGGCACCAGTAGAGGCACCAGTGGCCTGGCCCTGACCCTGCTGGCCCTGACCGCCCTGGCCCCAGGCCTGACCCCAAGACTGACCTTGGTCCTGGCCCTGAGACTGGCCCTGACCACCCCAGGCACCCATTCCACTGCCGCCGAACCAGTCCTGACGCTTAGTAGTAGCAGGTGCGGCCAGCGCAGAAGCCACAGCAGAGGCGGCGAGGACGACGTTCTTGATAGCAACCATTTTGGCGAATGTTCTTCGTAAGAGTCAAAAAAGAACGACGAAAGGTGACGTGATTGGACAAAGAGACAGATAGAGTTTCAAGAACCAGCTTGTCGTGAGTGAATGAATGGGATGGGATGATGAGGAGAGTAGCCCTAGAGTAGGGCAACCTCGAGAGTACTTATACATAGATGGACGGCATTCAGAGTCCATGCTGGCCCAGATACCGAGACCAGCACCGCGATGTCCCTCACACGAAGCAGCTGGCCGTGCAGCGCGATAGCGAACAGAGCAGGCTGTTCACAAGAACCGGACTCTGCAACAGTGGTTGTATGAGGTTGAAGAACCGCCTCCCCACATAGAGCGAGAGCCAAGAGCCTAAGCATGGTGAAACGCGATGCTTGACGACGCAACTACGCGGGCCGACGAGCAACGGCCGTGCGTTGCGTGCGACATACGCTCACAACGTGGTCTGATGAGAGTCCTTGCGCGTGGGTGCCCAGAAATATTCGTTTGATGTATAGTTCCTGGCCCACGAGGATCGAAACACCACCGGCTTGAAGAGACTCGGGCATGCATATCTGGATCGAACAATTTGGCCAGGAGTCAAGTGGACCGTTTGATTGTATGCAGTACGATACAACAGCACGCGTAACTTCATCTGCAAAAGATTGTTTGCTTCAATGTGATGGAAACATAGCAAATTTGAGGACAAATGGCATAGGAGGTAGGGGAATTCGGAAGCCCACAATGTTCTCTCGGAGCACAGTCCGCCAGTGTACAGCGATCGCTGTGCATGACTTTACTTACAAACATCGGTTCCAACGATCAGTAGGCAGCGTTCACGGCTGTAGTTTCGAAAACGGCTAGGAGCGGCCGTTGAACTATCACGACAGCCTGTTTCGTTTGTTCTTCGTTACGCCGTTACTCGCAGGCTCAAACTGGCTGGATTCATCATTCAGATTTCAGAACACCAAAGACCTCGGCATGCTCACCATTGACATACGGCTAATGAAGCTGCGGGAGCTGTACATACGCAAGTTCAAGCGCAAGGACTATATTGTGGCTTTCAGCCTAAACCTCCTCAACCTTGTTGCTGAGTACAAGGGGCCAGGATTCCCAGATAACTAAGCACGGCGAACACTATGGGTAAGGTCTAGCGTCTGCGGCTGATGACGCCAAACGATCGGATCTTCAACAAGTGTGATTGCAGTTATATGCCGTCAAAGGCTTGCAACGCCTAAGCTTGCACTGTGCTTGCACTGTGCTTGCACCTTTTGTGGGATCTCTCAGTTTGGGAAGTGACTCCATAATGCCAGCGCTGCCTCTCAGTGGCCAGTACGGAGTTGAGATCTAGACCGCGAGACAAGGTATACACAGGATCATGTCCAGGGTCAAGATTAAGGTCTGGCATTGAGTTCTTTACCGCGAAAGACCCCCTTGTTATGCTGGAGGGGTGCAATCCTGCTATCTCGGCTGATTTGATCCGCATAAGACCGTGATGACGCCAAGCGATCTGGCCATCAAATAGCATGCTTGTGACCATGGCTACATCTTTCTTGGTGATGACGCGATGGGCGAGTTGCATATAACCGCATCAGCCTGGCATCGAGTAGCATGCGTTCAACCCCAGTTACTTGTCTTGAAAGCTCCTAATTGTGCCGCGATGAGCACGTTGCACATACCCAGTGTTGCAATCAACCTCACAACAAGTCCAGGAAGTTCCCAACATGCACATCGATCTGCATCCACCTCTCCTTCATCATAGACACCGCCAGACCATGATCCCGGCTACCGTCCCCACCAAGTGCTTCCAAGACCTGGATCTTCTCGGTCGCCTCAGATCTCAAGCCTTGCAAATGCGGCCGTAACCACTCGTTGACCGCGGCAGACTTGTCGCCACTCAAATCCTCACCGTTAGTGACAAAGTACTCCCATTCGTTCGCCGTCAGCAGCACCGCGCGCACAGCAACCTGCGTCTTGAAACAGATCTCCCAGGGCTGGCGACACTTGGTCGCACAAGTTTTGGGCGTTTTGCTGTGGTTGCAGGCATACGACGACGGCAGGAGAGCGTATGCACCCAGGAAACCGACATCTTGTAGTTGCGACTTGGTCTCGTCGCTGAAATTAGGGAGGATGACGTGGTCCAAGCGGATTTCGTCGTCCGCGCTTGCGTGCTGTTGGGGAGACGCGCAGATGAAGCCGTAGTGGACGAGCAGCTTGTCGTTCGAGTGAGCGCCGTATGTGGCCAGGACTTCTTCGCCAAACGCTACAGCGGTGTCAGTGTTAGGATCCCAAACAGGATGGTCTTGCTCACCTGTACTGTTGTTCCTGGGAGCGAAGCAGACTAGTCATGCTGGACTTGGATATCGAACACAAACCAAGAGAAAAAAAAAAAAAAGACCGATCACTTACCATAGTCCCTCTCAGCAACAACCTCATACCCTTTACTGTTCTGCAAAACCGTGACCGTAGACCCGCTCGGAGCGTGATTCATATAATCGACGAACGGGCAAAGCACCATACTCCCCGCCCTCCCAGCAGAAGGCTTCCAATGGAACGACCGACTGTTGACAATACACCAGTAATACCTAAAAGTCGCCTCATCCCACTCACGCCCCTCACACAGCACCTTCACAGCCTCCCAATCGCGCTCGTAATCCGCCTTCTGCCGCTCAAAAGGCGCGAGAACAGGTGGCGGGAGATACTCAAGCAGCTGCCGGGGCCACGAAAGCGGCATACTGGCATCGAAATCCGCTTTCGTCGGCCAGGTCGCTTCCCACGGCGCAAGCGGAGACTCGGCCGGAGTGAATTTCGCCATGATGCTGACCGACAATTTGGCCTGTGGCGAAGCTCTCTCGAGACCACTGCGTTTGACAAAAGCGACGTCGGGCTTGAACATTGCCTTCTCGGGCACGAACAAGAGGCGCGTGCCTGCTTTGACTGCTGCGGTGGTCAGGAGGCCGAGGCCACGGCCGGGGAGTTGCTGGGGTGCTACGGAGTTGATTTCGACGCCTCGGTCCTGTGCCCAGGAGGTGAAGAGGGTGTGTTTGTCATCTTCGACTGCTTTTTCTGGTGAAGGTGCAGGCTCGGAGAGGCGAGCGCGTTTGGGTGGACGAGGCATGGCGGGTAGTGATGCAGACGAAGTAGATGTACATCTAGGCCTGGACGAAAGACTTCAGGATTTGCTTCAATGATCGTCAAGTAGGGTTCGGGTTGTGGTTTTGATCGAATGCTTTTTATTGCCCGTCACGCTTCTCTTTCTCTTTTGGAGACCAATTGATGAAGCTATAGGAACTACAGATAGAGTTCCTGTTGTATACCAATGGAAAGTATGTCACATTCCGACGTTCGCTGAACGCTGTCACTCAGATGCAATCCAAGTTGCATACATGATACGACTACATACGCACTTCAATCCAACCTTCGCTCGCCAATAACATGCCCTGAGATGCGACTATGATGCCAGCTCAATCCCCAAATTCTCCGAGAGGTTTCGAAGTGCCAGCGAATGTGTTTTGGAAGTTGCATGTAGTCAAGTGTGGTTCGAGGTGTGAGAATATGCGTATAGCTGGTGCCACACATGCCGCCAACCATTTGCGCGATTAAATCCCGATAAAAAGCTGGATATTCTTCACCAAAGCATCCATTATCAAAAGATTACTTAAGGGGGTATAAAAGTCTATACGATCCTGTTCCCTCAGGATCAAAGCAGTATCGCCACTGAGTCATTTGATTCATCAACCAAGGAACTTCTCCACAACATCTCTCATCCCCATCCACACACCAGTGCTCTTCGCCTCCAAAGCCTTAGCCGTCGAGCGCACGCTCTCAACCGGTCTCTGCTCACGCACTTGCTCCGCCGAGAACCACGCGCCGTGCAAACCATATGGCACGCGCTGTGGCAAGTGCACCCGAGCAACGATCGTGCGCATGTCCTTCGCGTCGACGATCCAGAGCTCGCTCTTCGCTCGGTTGTCAGAGTCGTCAGCTGGGACGTCGCCAGCTTCGGTGAGTTGCTCTTCGTCAAAGGCGTAGAAGACGAGATATCCGGAGTCTTCGCTGCGCGCGGAAGCAGAGGGGACGAAGCGTGGCTCTTGGGCGTACCAGCCTGGCGGCATTTGGAAGGCACGGACAGGGTCATGTATGTCTGGGGACTCGAGGACTTGCACCATCGATCTGTTGTCTACTATGCCGGATACGCTGCGTGGAGGGTTCGCGCGTCCCCAATGGATGAGTGTTGCCGCATCGATTTTAACCAGGACGTCGATCTTTGTGGCCTTACCTAAAGCCGACCCGAAGTTTGTTGCGGTTGTGGAGCATCCGTAGATATAGCGGGCAGCATCCATTTCGAGCTGCGGATGAACCGAAGGGAACTCGAAAGGGATAGCAGTGAGGGCCCATTGGTGTGTGATGTTACCGGATTGTAAGTCGAAGTTGTAATAGTATAGTCGGCACTGGTCAACATCATACTCTTCTTCATCATTGCTGGGAGACTCGGGCTCGTCCAGTGAGATAATGCGCAGCAATGGCTCTTTCTCGTCGCTTGGCGATTCGATCGAGCTGGATCGTTCCCAGACTGTGCCATCGGAAGTGTCGTCGTACTTTGAGAAGAAAGGCATGCGCTTCTTGTTGCGTGCCATCGCTGCGCCGACGTCCTTCTCGACAGGCGGCGCAATATTGCCGGCGGCGAACACCATTGTCGCAGAAGTCAGTCGGCAAGCAAGCATGTTCACTGCGACAGGCTTGCCAGTTGTATCCAAGTCATCCCAAGAGTTTGCAGTGTGAAAGATGCAGCAAGCATCAGTCTCGAACCACCTGACCTCTTCAGGATGTCTGCGAGGAAATATTCCAAATCGAGAGGATTGATCGGAGTCGTAAGTGACAGGAGGCTTGCCTTTGAGTTGATTTGCTGGGTCCAATGATAGAGGCAGATCCATGATGACCGTATGAGACGATGAGACGCCAAAGTCGTGCATCATTCTGCCACCATTGATGCCAGGTACTGCCGCATTGAGCATCTTTTCCTGGGTTTGAGGGTCGTCCGAAAGAAGCTGGCCACTCGTTGACTGCTTGGGCAGAATAGAGTACTGGATGTATGGAGGTGCGAAGCAGGCATGGAACATCAACATTTCCTTCGTTTTAGGGTCGACCTTGGGATGTGCTGTGGTCCATTCTCGCATGAACTGTATCATGCCACCGGTGTCGCCCAATGTACGCTCCTTCTCGGTCGAGGTCGTGTCTTTTGGTTCGCCCTCTGCCGACGATCCATTGTACCACCCTACCGTCTCCAGACCAGGCAGCTGTATGCGCATTGGTGGGCCACTCTCACAGAGCGCCATTGCTCTTCCGTCGTGATAGACTACACTTGTGTTCGCTACACTGATCTTCTTGATCTTCTGTTTTGACCCAGGTAGATGTGACAATATGACCAGCAGTATCGTCCTCATAATCCGTAGGGTCACGTATATTACACGAGCCAGGGGGTTGACCAGTGTTGCAATACTGGGAAGTATCGGCACTCTCAGTCGGTCGGAACTGATGGCGCTGAGGTACAGGTCGGTCAAGATGAATTGGTTGACGAACTCGGGTAGGATGTCTCCAGTTTGTTCGTCCTTGGTGAATGATACGCCGGAGAGCATACCGTCTCCGTCGAACCAATGGGCATCCCGACCCAAGTCGCTGTTGGACACCGGGTTGCTACCATTGCGGACATACTCGCCACCTGCGAGCTCCTCGGGGATGGACCCGGTGTGTGTGCATGGTGTTAGGGCGACCGTCTGCTGAATGGGCGCAAAGTTGCCGCTGAGATAGGGATGTTGGTCCTGTGGTGTTGGCAGGATGTTGTCGCTGGCTGATCGCTTGCGTCGGTGGCCGGTGGTGGCCATCACGGATGTCTTCAACCAGCAATGTGCATGGAGTGGGACAGGCAGGAAGAGCTAGGTGGGAGCTCGAGTGTATTGGGTGGCAGCATTGCAGGGTATGCGGTGATGATGGAGCAGCAGCACGGCGCAGAGAGCCGGATGGAGGAGGAGGCGATGGCCGAGAGCATCATTATCACATGTCGAAGAAACGAAGCAAGAGCCGTCCAGCAGCCGACCGCGCCTTCCCTGCTTGCTGCTTCACTTGCCGCCGTCACCTAACTTCTCGTGCTTCTCCTCACTGAGCTCACTAGTACTACTGTGACACCTCATCACTCATCACGGCCGCACGTGCGGCTTGCCTGCAGCTGTCCGCATCCGCGACACCCCGCCACCAAGATCGAGATCGCAGTGAAGGAAGGAGCGAGCTTGACTGAGCTGTCAAACAACGTCACACCTCAGTCAGGTACAAGCACACGCCACTGACGCCACCACCAGTATTTGACAATTGCATGTATGCACTAACCACTCTCGGTGCCGCCAAACTCAAGCTAATCAGATCTCCATCAGTGTCAAAAGTCTTTGTCGGATCTCAGTCAGCCCGATAGCCGCGGAAGTCAATCAGCAAGAAACGCGAGATTGAATTGAAGGATCCGCGCGGCTTGGCTTCGCGAAAACGAGGGCGGCGCCTCAACACCTCCAATAATTGCGACGACGATACTGGCCAGCCAGCCAGCCCTGCTAGTTCACGCACACCACACGCTACTCTCGCGGTACCAGCAAGCAGCATGAGATAACCCTTGACAACACAGAAATCTGGACACCAACCCGCCAGGATGGGTTACGACTACGCGCTGGTGTAAGGGATCACCATGCAATCATGACGACGAGACAGCCTCGGTGCTAACTCCTATCGCTGTCCAGGCATCTTACCTACACCATCCCTCCCGCCATCTTCCTCAGCATCCTCTATGCCCCGCTATGCACCCGCCTCGACATCTACAAAATCCTCTTCCTGATCACCATCGCCGTCACTGCGACAATCCCGTGGGACAGCTACCTCATCCGTAACTCGATATGGAGCTACCCCGAAAATGTGGTCATGGGACCCAAGATCCTGGACATCCCCATTGAGGAAGTCTTCTTCTTTGTCATTCAGACATTCAACACCACCTTGCTGTACCTGATCCTCAACAAGGCGACGCTGCACTCGATCTACCTCGTCAGGGAGAGAAAGGGAAGCGCATGGAAGGTTCTCAAGCTTGGAGGCCAGCTTGTGCTGGGTCTCATCATCAAGAAGAGCTTCGATTGGGTTAAGACGCCTGGACAGTACACATACATGGGCCTAATCCTCGTCTGGGCGTGTCCATTCTTGCTACTTCTCTGGAGCCTGGCGTACCAGTTGCTGGTGAGGCTGCCCTTCTCGAATACCGCCCTTCCCATTGCGATCCCGACTCTTTACCTCTGGGCTGTCGATTCTCTGGCTCTTCAGCGTGGTACCTGGGTCATTTCTTCCGCAACCAAGACTGGCGCATACCTGCCGGTGTTTGGTCTTGAGGCAGAGGAGGCGGTATTCTTCTTCCTCACAAACTGCTTGATCGTTTTCGGACTGGTGGCTTTCGACAATGCGATCGCTGTTCTGAACACATTCCCGGCTCACTTTCCCAAAGTGCCTGAGTTGCCAACACCTGCTTTGCTGGTCCGCGCTCTCCTGATTCCTGCTGCGGCTTACGATGACGATCGCATTCTCGGTCTGCGCCAATCCGTGCAGAGGCTGAAGAACAAGAGCAGGAGCTTCTATCTCGCGAGCGGTACCTTCTCTGGCCGCTTGCGCATCGACTTGATTCACCTTTACTCGTTCTGCCGTATCGCGGACGATCTGATCGACAATGCGCAATCGCCCACTGAGGCGAAGCTGTGGGTTTTGAAGCTGCGCAAGTTCTTGGAGTTTGCTTACGGTGAAGGGACCAAGTCAAAGGATGGCAGCATCACATCTGCAACCGATATCAACAACGGTGTCGCAACACTGTTTGTCATGAACAACTTCCCGCGGGACACTCAACTATCTCTGCTGTACCTGCCAACCCAGCGCATGGACAAGGAGCCTCTGTTCGACTTGTTGAAAGGCTTCGAGATGGATCTGCTCTTCACAAAGGATGCCAACTCGACTCCGATCAAATCTGAGCCCGACCTTGACACATACGGTGCCCGTGTCGCAGGCACTGTTGCCCACCTTTGCATCCAGCTGGTTCTGTTCCACTATCCTGGTCTCTCCGAGCTGGCTTCGAAGCGCGTAATGGCAGCTGGTCATGACATGGGAGTTGCCTTGCAGTACACCAACATCGCCCGCGACTTGAAGGTCGACGCCGAAAATGGTCGCTGCTACGTGCCAATCTCCTGGTTGAAGCGCGATAAAATGACTCCCGAATCGTTCATCTCTGCTCTCCTCTCCGACAAGAACGAAGACTACGTCAACAAAAGGATTGAGAAGATGCGCACGCACTTGCTCGACCGCGCTTTCAGTCTTTATGACCAGAGCGTTGGCGCGATCGAGGAGCTGCCCAAACCTGCCAGAGCGTCCATGCGCGTTGCCGTTGAGTCGTACATGCAGATCGGCCGTGAGCTCAAGGCGCCTGGCTATGTCGTCAAGGCTGGCAGAGCGACCGTGCCTGCGTGGAAGCGCGTGGCTGTCGCCTGGACCGCCTTGAATGGCCCTATGCCGAAGAGTGCTTGAACTGCTGCTGCGAATACCCGGAGGACAGGCAGTGTGTCTGCACCCAATGTTGCATAACTAATGTATATAAATACCCTCACGTGTAAAAAATGCTGAGCTTCTTTTTTGCTTCAAGAGACATCAATGATCAGTAAAGGCTTTCGATGCTCCCCTGTCCGGAGGGTAGATTTCCCATTGGACAGCCGCCTCCGAAGCAAAGAGACGCTGCGTACAAAATCGACATTGAATGCTTTTGTAGTTAGGGATGTTCTGATTCTAGTGCCCGTAGCATGACGTGTTGGCAGTATTAGAGTTTAGTGGCGTTTAAAGTCTAATTCACGTGTATGAAGTATAAAAGAGCTATGGAGTCTGTACATACTAAGGTATTCTCTGTAAGAGGAGAAATCGTAGGGCAGGTCTACCGAAGGAAAGGCATCACACACACACCTACTGTAGTCTTCCTTCGATCGATCTGTACTTTTCACACTTCTTCCCAACCTTTGTTAGCCCAACCAGTTGTTAGGTTCAGCGAGCTCCATCATTCGGCCTGACCTCTCGAATGACTCCCGACGGGCGGCCGGTAATCCGCAATGCTCGCTCGCAGCTATACCGCGAGGCACAGCATGCCAGCGGTTGCGAGATGTCCCAGAACTTTGATTAATAGGAGGGCATCGTGCAGCAGTTTCATACGCGTGTCCGAAGAGGTTCGACACGCTGTCGCGAATGGCGAGCCTGTCGTTGCTCTCGAGTCCGCAGCGTATACCCACGGTGAGCGTTCGTTGCTACGCGATGCAGTCATGCAGCCTTGTCGCCCACCAACAGTTATGGTCAAGATCTATGTTCTGCAGCGCTAATCGTGTGCACGAACAAGGCAGGCCTTTCCCTCACTACGAACGCTGGCCGGTGCACTTGGGAGCTATCGTCAGGGCCAATGGCGCTGTACCCGCTACCATCGGTATCGTCGATGGCGTGGCGCGGGTCGGTTTGTCGAATAATGAGTTGGCACGCTTGGCTTCCACGGCGGCGGAAAGGAATGCGTTGAAGGTTTCTCGACGGGACTTGGGCTACGCATGCGGTCGAGTCGGTTGTTCCCTTTTTCGCCCTCGATGCCTCGGAATGAACGCAAACAATTGATACGTACTACAGGGCAACCTGGGCCACAAAGTATTCGGCGGAACGACCATTTCGGCGACGATGGCTCTCGCGCACTTGGCTGGTGTCAAGATCCTGGCTACCAGTGGTATAGGTACATCATCTACACGCCGAGCTTCATTTCTGAACGATGCTTACGACAGGACTACTAACTAGGCGGAGTGCACCGCGGCGCCGCGACCTCGATGGACGTCTCCGGTAAGCTATCCAAGCAGTCTCCACCCACCTTCTCTCCACTAAACATCAATGCTGCCCAGCGGACCTGACCGAACTCGGACGAACGCCAATGGCAGTCATTAGCAGCGGCTGTAAGAGCTTCCTGGACATCGCCCGTACGCTGGAGTATCTCGAGACGCAGGGTGTCTTCGTCGGCACTTTCGCCGACGGCAGGTCTTCGCCCGTCAAGTTTCCCGCGTATTTTGTGCGTGAAAGCGCAGTTGCGAGTCCGCACGCAATCGCCGACGAGGCTGAAGCGGCTGCGGTCATTCGTGAGTTGTGTATCAAATATCCTGCGCCGAGCTAATGCTAATCGGACAACGATGCGAAGACGGCCAGCCGGCCCTGAGACTTTCAAGTGGATTGTTGTTTGCGTCTGCGGTGGGAGTCGAGCATGCTATAGATTCGACGGAAATGGATACGATGGTGCAAATGGCGCTTGGGCTCGCTGAGGACCAAGGATATACCGGAGCTAGGAATACGCCTTTCGTTCAGGATAAGCTGAAGGAACTCCTTGGTGAGCGTGGCTTGGCGTGTAACAAGGCCATTACTGAGGCAAATGTCCGAAGGGGAGCTGTCGTTACTGTGAAGCTTGCGAGCTTGCAGCAAGAAGGGAGTTGATATGGGAGAGAAAGAAACACTGATGTGGCGTGTGGTGACGAAGCTACAATATCTGTTGGACACCACGCTTGACAAAGCTTGCTCTGTGATAGGCTATGTTTGTTTACACTTGCCCAATGCCTCTGATGACAGGCAGGCCGCAGATGGCAATTCGGAGCGATGCTATGCATGGGCCCGAGTTGCACTGCGATTCTACGCGGCAGTGAGCGCACGTTCGTTGCACGGTGCGCTGTCAGTTTGTGTACCATCCAATCTAGACAAAGCGACGCACAAGATTCTGATGTAGCTTGACTAGCTTGATGCTACGAACGGCTCCTTCATGTTTGCCTTTCACCGCGTGGTTGAAGTGTTACGCCGAAAGTTCTTTCCTCCTTGCCTATTTCGCAACTTCTGAATCAGCAGCCATCACGTATACCTCACTACTGTGTCGGACGGATGTTATTCGGGGAATATGAGTCCTTCATCGCTGTACAAACTCCGGTCTTCTACGCCGTTCATCATAACCTGCATTTCCATTGCACTCTTCACAGGCACGTCTCGGCAGACCTCTCCAACGTAAACTGGTCTACGATATGAACGGCTTGGACCTTACGAAATCCATCTGACGCATTTTCGCAGACTCGTTCCTCTATGGCTTCATCGTTCCCATCCTGCCCTACCTACTCGAAAGCCGTAATGGTGTTGACCCCACCGAGCTACAACGCTACACTTACCAGCTGCTCACTCTATTCGGAGCCGTGTCTTGCGTTTGTGCTTTGATAGTCGGCCAGCTGGCCGATGCTGTCGGGTCCAGGAAGCTGCCACTTTTGGTTTCGTTGGCCATAAGTTTCGTCGGGACTTTTGCAGTTGCGATCGCAACTCGATGTAAGTTGCGCGCACAAGTTCATGCAAGGAACTATCGTGGACAGCAAGACGACGAGGTTTGGCTGCTGACAAACATCCAGTATGGCTTGTGTTTGTGGGACGCATCTTCCAAGCCGTGGGTGGGACTTCAGCGTGGATCATTGGTTTGGCTACGCTTCGCGATTCGATCGAAGCGAAAGATATGGGCAAGGCGTTTGGTCTTGTGCACGGTTGCGTGAGCATTGGGGCGCTCTCTGGGCCTGCGGTGGCGGGCTTATTACTGGCATTGACTTCTTATTGAATCACTTGGATGTTCGCACTGATCGTCCTCGCAATCGACATTGCGATGCGCTTAGCGATGGTGAATCCGAAAGCAGAAGCCGCTACCGATCAATCGTCAGCACAGGAGGACTCCAGTGCAATTGACGATGAAGCGACCCACGGACAACTAAGCACCTACGACTCTGTGGGCATTCCAAGCGGTCAAGATGAGCAACAGGCACTTATTCGCGAAGACCAACACGAGAGAGTTTACGGTACAGACATGGGCACTCCGACAGAAGGGAGAACACAGCCGGACGAAAAAGATCGCTGGGTCTTCTACAAGATAATGCTTTCTCAGCGCCGCGTTCTAATCGGTCTATCCTGTTCCGTCGTCTACTCGGCTATGCTTGCGAGCTACATCACCACTATCCCAACCCACGTCAAGTCAGCATTCGGATGGGTGAGTCTCGAGACAGGCCTTCTCTTCGTCGGACTGCAAGGCCCGAGTTTTGTGATCAGTCCATTGTGCGGTTGGCTGCGAGACAAAATCGGCACCAGGATGCCAGCGACTATCGGCTTCGCTCTGCTGGCTCCGTGTCTATGGCTTTTAGGCGCAGCAGACCACAAGCCTTTGCCGTGGGCGGCGGACGAAGAGCACTCGAAGAGAGTGTACATTACCGCCGTGATAGGCATTGGGTTTGTGATGAATCTGATGGCGAGCATTGGCACGATCGAGATGACCTGTAAGTGCTTTCTTACCTACTTCATCTGTGGTCAGCAGTCAGTACAACCTGCTGAGAAACCTCACAGGTGCGGTCGATGAGCTGCAAACTACTCGCAGAGGCATTTTCGGCAGCAACGGTGGATATGCGCGCACTTACGCGCTGTCGAACCTGAGCTTCTCTCTAGGACATCTTCTCGGGCCGCTGGTGTCGGGCGGTCTGGCTGATCTAGTGGGCTATTACTGGATGAACGCGGTCTTGGGTAAGTCTCTGGCTCTGCTTCGTGTGCGATGTCTGAGCTAATGCTGACTGTGTTAAATGTTGAAAGCGTGCGTGTGTATCTTCATGGCGGGATTTGCTGGTTTCAACTTGCCAGGCAGGCTTTTACGGTGGTAAGTCTTTACACCGGGAACGATAGCGTTCGAGTGTGGTCGGGCGGAATGGGCTTTGGTCTATTCATGGTGTCTATTGTCATGATGCGAACTGGGAGGTTCAGTCGAACAACTTTATTATGCGAATGAACTGCAAAAGGCATTCCACCCAAGCTTCGGTTGACGGTACAGCTATCGCTGCTGGACGCCGACACACGGAGGTTGTGTATGTCAGTTCGTGGCCCGCTCGTTGTTGCTCTACGGCCCAACGAAGAACACATCACAGGAACGGATCAGTGTAAGATGATGGCACAAGAGTTCTCAAGACAATGGACGGGCATTTTGGACAGTGCCGTAACGATTTGTGATTGTACAGCCCTGTCATGCCAACTATCATACTTTTTCGGACCGTCAAAAGAGTACACTAAGATATTTATGCCACACAAGTGAGACTGTTGTAACCACTAGGAAATGATCTGACGATCAAGGGTTTTTCAAAACGTGAGTCGAACGGTAATAGTGGTCGTCCGCTCAGATATCCTTGACCTTTCTCGCAACAATGAAGTAATGTGGCTCGGGATCACAGCCAGCATCGGCTGGTGGCGTGAACAGATCAGTCATCGTTTCAACAATCTCGAATCCGTTATGCACAAGCAGTTTGTGCCAGCCGTCTCTTGTGAAAAGGTCCAGGGTGATATCGTTGCTCATAAATCGAAAAGGTATGCCACGAGCGCACAATTGGTCTTGATCGTACTCGACACCTTTGGATTCTGGATGGCAATCTTCGGCGGCGACAGTGCCAATGGCTAGAGTCCCGCGATCTGGCAACCAGAAGTTCCAGCGCTTTGCCATAAGCTCGATGTCGTGCCTGCGAAGGGCAAAGAGCGAGAGCATATTGAAGACAGCATCAAACCTGCGGCCGTCGGTTCCGTAAGTGCGCATGTCGGCGACTTCAAATGTCCCAGCTGGGACCGCCTTCTGCGACAACCTGACCATGACATCGGAGATGTCGATGCCCGTGATTTTGTGTCCGGCTTCTACCACACTCATTGCGACTGGCTTTCCAGTGCCGCATCCGACATCAAGGGCGTGACACTGACTGGGCAAGTAGGACAATGCAATGCGTGTAAAAGCCATAAGTCCTTGGTCGTGTCCGAAAGCGGCTTCGTAGTTTTGACCTAATGAAGAGTAGAAATCGGCATCCTGTTCCTTAGGTATGGTCAGCGAGCTTGATGAGGGAGACATGAACAATGCTCAGGTTGCGGCGACTTTGGAAATAGCTACCGGAGCGCGAATTGGTGTCTATGGGAAACCTTGGAAGATCTTACAATAGCACGAGAGCTCCAACGAGTGGGGATACAGTATCATGTTGCACAGCTACATGGGAGCTTCCCCACTGCTGCGCTCCCCGACAGATCCTGTAGAGCTGCTCTGTGGTCTAGATACAACGGTTCGGTTACCCATGTTGCAGTGTCCTTGTCAGCCACCAAAATTTTCTGTGGAACGACTCGGTTCTTAGTCTAGTGCAACAGGCGAAGTCTTGAGCACAAAGAAACGCCGGTTCTCAATTTTGATATAGCACCCCATCTCGCTACCTACATCCTGATGGTATGGCCGAACTTCTCGACCTTGGTCCTCAAGTATGAGTTGAGCTCATGGGAAAACACGTTTCGACTGTTCCGAAAAGTAGTGCCACAAGCCGATGGGCTCATGTCAACCACCTCTTGCACCTTGACTTCACCCTCCGGACCGGTGATGCCAGATACTTTGTCAGGATTGTTCGTCAGCAACCGAATTCCCGGCTCCCCATCCAGGCCAAGATCGCAAAGGATTGCCGTCGCAACACCGTAGGAACGAGAGTCGACTGCCAGGCCTAGGCTGATGTTCGCTTCCACGGTATCCAAGCCAGTGTCTTGCAGATTGTATGCTCGCAATTTATTCGCTAGGCCGATACCCCGGCCTTCTTGACGTAGGTAAATGATGGCACCGCTCTCCGACGGGGACCGACAGATCATGTCTGCGGCTTTGTTGATTTGATCACCGCAGTCGCAGCGGACAGACCACGACGTCTCCCCAGTGAAGCATTCCGAGTGAACACGGACCAATGGTGGAGGTCCATCGACGAGTTGTGATGCTTTCTCGATTTCAATTCTATCAGAAGCTGCGCCAGATTGTGATCGAGTCATGTCTGCACCTCGTAGCGTCTGATTTGCGGGCGTGTCACTCGACTGGGGTGAGTTCAGTGAGCGAGACACGATCGTGTTTCCGAAAACCATTGCTAGGTGCTCTTTGTCGTCTGCATCGTTGTGGTAAAGATGAAGGTACATGTCTTTCCCAAAAGA
This sequence comes from Cladosporium sp. D2B6, assembly GCA_023627725.1. NCBI lineage: Eukaryota > Fungi > Ascomycota > Dothideomycetes > Cladosporiales > Cladosporiaceae > Cladosporium > Cladosporium sp. D2B6. The sequence goes on along the minus strand of JAMAHV010000033.1, from coordinate 3,640 downwards.
GCTGGATGACTAGTCAGTAGGTGGGCATACTCTAACGCGAATGCCGAGATTGCACATTGCAATCGAATTCTTTTGCTCACGTTGGTATCCTTGCTCGAACAATACATTGAACTGTTGGCAATATTTGCTTGATTGAAGAAGGCGCCGAGCTGTAGTCAAAATACTCCTTAGACTGTCCCAAGCTACTTTGTGCGTTTGCCGACCTTCTTGTGGTACATACGCTGCGATGCCATTGATGCGTCTTGTGCCAGTGAATAGGCTGCACGTAAGCTGAACCATGACTTCGTGCAGCGTGAAATCTACTCTGAACGAAGTTTTAGCACACAAGAGAACGAACCGAAATGTCTCTCGATCGATTGAAGGACTTGACTTACGGCCTTCTCGAACATCATCCTGGGAAGGATTCTGACGGCTTAAAGTAGAAGTTGAATTGAGCGAAGTGCTCTCGACTCGGCACATCTTCGTTCTAACAAGAAAAAGGTAGATTATCAGGGGCGAAGTCTCTCTGACAGACGACCAGACTCTGCATGTGTTACGAACTATGCTGAGTGTCACCGACAATATCAAGAGTCCTACAGCGAATGCCGAGTGCTACAAAACATGCTGACGGTGCTACGAAACATGCAGAGTGCTCTCAAGACGCTGTGCTACAAAAGACGCATCCAGCGATCTGGACGATGCAGTGCTCGGAAGCATGCAAATAGTGCTATCAATGATACCAGAAGCGCCGCAAAGGACTCTACAAGTGATACCGAGTGCTACGAAGGCCACTGTGCCGTGATGAAGCTTCATCGTATGACCAATCATATTGATAGTGGAGGAATTGATCGTCTGACGGAGGTCTAGGTGGGAAGAGCGCTCATGTCGGTTGCAGACGATAATTAACACGGCAGAATGGTATGCATACTCCAAACTGGGGACTATTTCTCATAGCTATGGTCAAGGTCCTGCGTTCACTGATCATGTACTACACGCAAAGCATAGCCCGCGAGGGAAGCACAACTTGTTTCCACATGAACGCAAGTCATCTGATCTCACGAGTAGCTTCAAGGCTACAAGAGCGCCAGAGCGCCTTTGCGTTTCTCCTACTGGCTCGTTGACATCGAAGGGATTATTGTCTCGCCATTATGTCAGACCGACAACTTAAGGATATCAGACATCTGTTACATTCCATCTCGACTCAAGTCGATCGGATCGAAGAAGAGAAGGCCAGCGACGTTGTACTCTCAGAGTCTAGTGAAATCATCTATGCGTTATCGACCAAGCTCGCATTGTTGGTTTTGACCCCACGCAAATGGGTCATTCGAACGGCATGGTCCTACACGACATCCGTGGCTCTATCATTGGTACTGGAATTGAGATTGGAACGCCACATCAGAAATGACCCGCAGGGAACAACACTATGCGAACTCGGCCAACGTACCAATGCAGACAAACAAGTCATCAGTAAGTCAATACCGCCAATCGTGGTCTTCTCCATAATTGTCATGTATCGCGCTCACCGTCCATGCAGAAACCGCTCTGTCTCAATGTGTCCAAGCTCACATTTTTGAGGAGCCTGCTCCTGGACACTACCTTCACAACGCCAACTCGTTGCAACTTCTGGACGAAGGCTATGCGGCATGGGTACTTTTCCGGTAAGCTACTCCAACGATACTGCGAGAGTGATTTACCAGCCATTGTTTCTGACTCTACGCCTCAAGGGTCGATGAGAGCTACAGAGCTGCAGCATATCTTGCTCAAAGCTTGCGGGACAACAATTGGCAGGTATCCGAGCAGCCTGCACGACAAGCCTTCGGTCTTGCTTTCCAAAGTAAGGATGAATTCCGCGATCATACCAGAAGGTCGGACGCTGATGCACGCCCTGCTTCTGTTTGAACAGCTGACAAACCACTCTACGAGTGGTATTCGGCAACAGACCGGCACCGTGGCTCGCGTTTTGACAGAGCCATGGCAGCCAGCCTTACCAACGCAACGTACGGAGTACAGGTCGAAGAGCTCTACGACTTCTCCAGCCTGCCCTCCCACTCCAAGGTTGTCGACGTGGGAGGTGGGCGTGGCCAGAACAGCATCCGACTCGCACGCAGATTCCCAGAATTGGAATTCGTGGTACAAGACTTCTACTGCGATCCGAAAACATTGGAACTCGAGTCTACGGAACAACATGTAACGGAGAGAATCCAATGGCAGTAACATGATTTTTGCGCTCCGCAAACCATTCGTGGAGCCGAGATCTACCTACTGAGTCAGGTGTTGCTAGATCACCAACGCGGGTATGCAAGCCGAAGCAGCTACAATCAAACTCGTGAACGCTGACAAAGTCACCCAGCAAATGCATTGCGATACTTTCTCATATCTCAGCCGCAATGGGCCCAAGCTCAACCCTGTTGATTGTGGACTGGATGAGTCCTGATGAGAACGAAGGATATCTGTCGCCGCAATGTACGGCTCTGAACCTGCATATGCTGTCGATCTTGGGGCGCGTGTTCTGGACACGCAAAGAGTGGCAGGAACTCTTTGCGACATCGTCACCTAGACTGTATGACCGAAAGGTTGAGTTCCGTGGAGGAAGGGTGCTGTTTGTTCTCGGCAGAGAAGTTTAGATCATTTCGTGCAGTATTGAGTAGCTGCGACGGGTGGTGCAATGTTACAGTCTTTTGCGGGAGTCCGGATGAGCGTGTCACAACGAGACCAATGCATACTCGATGCTCGAAGCTGCCCAAAAGAGGCACAGCTGAATGACGTTGTCGGTTGGACGTGATACAATGTGTTCTGGGTCACACTCATGTAGAGCTTTGAGGTTGATCTAGGCGTAATTTCATTGCAAGAACTCTCCCTCATTACACGTTAAGTCTGCAACGGAGTTGATCACTCTGCCTACATTACCTTTCCGCTTGTCAAGCAGCAACTGCCGTCCTATACGTCTTCACTATGGCCTGGGTCACACAATCCATCAATTTGAACTACACTGGTCAATCTGTGTTGGCATTTCTTAGCAAAAGACAACATAAGCTCGTTGCACAAATCAACACCGCAAATGCTCAGCTTGGCAACTTCGAAGCACTCATCCTTACCGCTGTCGCGACGGACATTCCGAATCACGACAGAGACGGCAAGCAGCTTCAAGCCAAGCAGTCTATGTCCGATGCTATCAAAGCGGCTGAGCGCGAAAGGCACTTCACGGCTACGAGTTTACAGCCTTGTTCGGTCATCCTACTTCGAACGGAGAATGGAGAATTGACCTCCCACCACCAGCATGACATGTCCTCTTACGAGCGATTTTGCTCTTTGTTGAAGAGACAGCACGGCTTCTTCGCCCGGGACGAATCCAATGAGAACAGCACGCCGTCGAACCAATTGCTGCCTTTTGAAGACATTGTCTACAGGGAGCCCCTCGCAAGCTGGCGCATGACAAGTTCCAAGGTCGCGAGTAGCCCGGTGATTCGCATTAAACGCGGCTATCGATGTCGCGAGTTTTCTATCGGTTGATAGGACAAGCCATAGCTCTCAATCGTCCCCTGCAGTGCACTGTGATACACAGGCTTGACCCTTTCGGAGCGCTTGTTCCCTTCTCCGGTTACTTGTCTACTGTTGACGCCAATCCCAGGTTCAACCTCACAGGGTAAATTGCGCCCCCCCC
>JAMAHV010000032.1:0-61079 GCA_023627725.1 Cladosporium sp. D2B6 | reverse complement strand
AACAAGACCAAAGATAAGCAGCAGTGACAAACAGGGCTAGAGATAAGCATCGATGACAAACAGGACTAAAGATAGGTGATGATGACAAAAAAGACTAACAACGGGTGTTGATGACAAACAAGACCATGGATGGGCATCAATGACAAACAGGACTAAAGATAGGTAACGATGACAAACGAGACTAAAGATAGGTATCGATGACAAACAGGACTAAAGATAGGTATCGATGACAAACAGGACTGAAGATCGGCATCGATGACAAGCAGGACTAAAGATAGGTATTGATGACAGACAGGACTAAAGATAGGCATCGATGCCAAACAGGACTAAAGATAAGCATCGATGATAAACAGGACTAAAGATAGGTAATGATGACAAAAAAGACTAATAATAGGTGTTGATGACAAACAAGACCGGAGATCAGCATCGATGACAAACGGGACTAAAGATAGACATCGATCACAAACAGGACTGAAGATAGGTAACAATGACAAACAGGGCTCAAGATAGGCATCGATGCCAAACAGGACTAAAGATAAGCATCGATGATAAACAGGACTAAAGATAGATATCGAAGACAGACCGGACTAAACATAGGTGGAGTATCAATGAGAAGCAAGGCTAAAAATACCTCATGATGACAACAAAGACTAGAATTATGCTGTGATGACAAACAGAACTGAAAATAGATTTTGATTACGTAGCACCAACGCTATAGGCTGCATTGAACATGTTCGCGTGTCTCAGGTAGCGAGGATCTTTTAGTGCAATAAGTGATGTGGTCAAATGTCTGGTCGGCACGAGTCGTAAGCGTAAACCCGACCCTAAATACATGCGGTCTGAAAGCAGGCTAACACACCCGTGAACCTGCAGCCGCGCCAGACTCACCAACGAGACATGTTCTAGCATTCACCATGGTCGAGGGTGATTCGAGTTGCAAGATCTGTCTGCGTGGTTGGCGGAGTTGTTTGCGTAGGTCACACGCAACTGCCCATAGGAAGGAAATGATCTTCAACGCCAGCAGTGCCGCACCAAGGAGGATTGATGATCTTCGTAAATTCAATCAACTCAATTTCCAACATGACCATCACGTACGTCGCGTTGACCTGCCTCTTTTCTGCATGTCGGCATCTCCATACTTGCCTCCAACTTGAGATGACAGTTCCCTCAATTGTTTCCAAGCATTGTCACTGTGTACTGTAACCCTCTCTTATAAGCTCATCCAATTCAGCAGATAGCGTACAAGTTCGCATGGCATCGTTGAGTGACTCCAAAGCCACTTCCAAAGACAACAGACTAGCATCGTAATCAACGGATGATTTGCGACGCCGACTAACAGCGCGAGTCGATTCTGTGAGAACGCAAACGAGTCGCAATAAGCGCTCTGTCATCCACTCTCCGAGTCTGCCTGACGGCCCGCCGTTAGAGTGACTATTGTGGACTCTCCAAAGCTCGTTGATCCTCGTATATTGCCACTCGGCAGCCTGGAGTCTTTGTCGGATGGAGTGAGAAGTTGACTTCTCACTGGGAGTGAAAGTCCATGTCTTTCGACCTAAGGATTCGGACAACGCTTGGAATCCGGTATCTATTTGCAAACATATATCATCCAGCGACTGTGAGACACTTCCGTGTGGTGGCGTCGTGTTGAAAGAGTCTTTGTTGAACTCAGAGTCATGGTCAGTGCCAGGCATATCCAGCTTCCCGATTTTCAGCTGTGCAGTTGATATTCTCTCAAGACGAGTTGCTCCTTTGAGTGTGACTTGCTGTTGCTTACAAGTACTACATGTGATATTAAGTATTACATACTCATCTCGTAATAGCTTGATCGGAGCCCTTGTCACCTGAAACCAGCTGAAATACTTCACATTGAGTTTCAAGCATCTAGATTTGCGTGGATCTTTTTATAGCTCGGCTGTTGTTGCCATTCTCGACCATCGACATCATCATCGTACCCGGAATTCGATTTCGAGCATGCGTGGTCATCCAGTGGGCCGGGAGAATGTATATCGCATCATTTATGCACTAAATATTATCAACGCCAGGTGACTAATATCGACACCATTACAGAATTGTAAGGCTTTCGTCTGGCGCCACATAGCTGTTTGTCAGCGCTTCTGGAACAAGCGCGACTCACCATGACCTATAGCGACTGGACAGGACTCGTGGCTGCGCACGTCCGATGACAGTTGAGCCCTGTAACTTATGCTGCGTTCCGTCGAAAGCGGAACTGGCCGAAGGATTATTCTCAACGCAAGCACATATGGATCGTGATATGTTAACTTATGCAAACGCTACAGTACTGTAACAAGCCTTCGATATGCCTAGCTAACCTCCAGACGACTTGTCTGGCTCGAATTCGCGCTTTTGCCTGGAGTCGTCGCGCTCTTGGGCATTTGGTCCCCTGCATGGTCAGGCGACTTTTCTTGACCCGTTTCAGCTAAAGTTACCCCTCTTGTCTCTCATTGCCTAGTCACCAATTCCCTGCTCTTGTGTGAAATTTGACACCGCGTTGTTCAAAAGTCGTCTGTCACTAAGCACAGCCATCGGTATATCGCTGATGGGGGAGCATGCCACACCCTGGATCATGGCACATTTCGCGATCAATGAGGTCAGACCTCTGCACTCAAGTCGGCTTCACATTTTTGCGTTGTGTTGTACTTCGAAAGACTGCATTTGACGGCGATGATTTCAGGATAGCAGGCGAGATACGATACGACAACAAGACTGGTTGCAACCGGTGTTGTCTCGTGAGTCCAAGGGGAAGATCATGCAACGCTGTGAGAATCATCTTGGCCCCCAGATAGAGAGTCTAATGGCTTACAGTTTTGCGTTTGATTATCTTCAGCGTGGACTGTCATCAAAGGTCTCATTTGGCTTCTCTCGTCATCAAAAGCTATGATTATCTGTAGTCAGAAGCTATTTATAGTGTCGCTCACAACGAGTGGCTATTCTTAGCTTCGTTCATCATTGTCAAATGTTAAGCATAAGCTCAGCTTGTCATCCCAAAGTCAAGTAATCATTGGTAAGCGGTGATTACCTTGTTCCGGGTCAGCAATCTCGGGTTACGCATAGTCGTTTTGCAGCAACAGCGGCGAAGCAAATCATGCTTTCACATGATGAGTGAGAAATGATGCTGTCCACGAGGTTGTTTCGGGATGAAAATATCTTGCGCCGCCGAACAATGATCAAGTGAGATGCGCAATACAGTACCATTTGACAGCAAAGGAGGCATAACCTTAAGCTGTCGAAGATCCGAACACGGATCGACTTGCTCGATGCTTCTGGTGCCAATATCTAATACGTACAAACGCGCACTGTCACTCGCTGCGTTCTTCATGACTATCGGGTGTATGTCATGGGTGATCGGCTCGCCGCAACATGTTCGAAGCTGGAACACGGTGGCATGGCCACGTCAGCCTACACTGAAGGAACATTTGTCCACACTATTCCCATATAACGTTTCCAGCGAAGTGCCAAAGCTCGTGTGGCAAACATGGAAAACTTCGCTGGCGGAAGAAGGGTTTGACTTAAGATTTCGTTCAGCCACCTTTTCGTGGGACACATTGAACTCAGAATTCAGACACGAAGTCATTACAGACAACATTGCAGCGGACCTCGTCCACCAACTTTTTGCTGGCATCCCAGCTGTCATCGAAGCTTACGATGCACTTCCGAGGCCTGTTTTGAAGGCTGACTTTTTCCGCTATCTTATACTACTGGCTTGCGGCGGTGTGTACAGCGATATCGACACGACTGCCCTCAAATCTATATCACGCTGGATCCCTGCCGGATCCGCGCCGTTTGGGCTTGTGGTAGGCATCGAGGCAGACCCAGATAGACCGGATTGGCATGATTGGTATGCCCGTAGAATCCAATTCTGTCAGTGGACCATTATGAGTAAGCCAGGCCACCCAGTCCTGGCTGATGTCGTCGCGTCGATAACAGAAGAGACCTTGAGACTCATAGCAAGAGATGAACTGCAGTCACCCTTTATGAAAACAGTCATGGAGTTCACCGGGCCAGGTGTCTGGACTGATTCTATCTTTACTTATGTCAACATTTCTCAGTTCCACGATGACAGCGCCCTCTCGACTTTTTCATCCGACACGTGGCAGGTTTTTGCGAACTTGAAAGAGCCAATGAAGGTATCAGATGTTCTATTCCTACCAATCACAAGCTTCTCTCTGGGCGTTGGTCACATGGGTTCCGGATCGGTTGGAGATCGTCTGGCCTTTGTCAGTCATGGCTTTACTGGTACTCACCCCGCACGATACTCATGTGGGAGCGAGAGGTGTGCTAACTTGTTGACAGGTAGCTGGAAAGACGGTGAGCAAAGTTTTCATGCTCGTCCTCATACATAGCTTTTCACAAGCATGTTTCAATTCGTGGAGGCGAACTCATGGAGACAGCGACTGGCAACCATATGCTGTATGGATGCTCAGAATGCTATACAGGGTACGATTCACAACAAGGCACATAGGACGACTTATCAGTCATAACAGCGACATCCGTATGAGCTTGCTCAGCAGTTACTCGCCACAACTTCGTCCTTGTGTCGAAGTCACAGGGGTAGAGCTCGCAGCAGAGGCATCGCCAATGAACTTGTTGTTCTCCTACAATTTGACGAGCTAATATCGGCGGTAGAAAAAATGAAAAGAGCCGTTGACGGGCAAAAGGCATTCGACGTCCATATGCATGCTTTGCGTGTAGGGTGGAGATCCTTTCCGCGTACCGACGAACTTTATACTCGGCAGGTGGGGTGGTAGGAGAGGAATTTGCGATGAGTTTACTTCGTCGCGCGCATTAATGCTGACGTAGACCGTGGTCTCCCTAAGTATGACACGTCATGATTTCTTTTCCAACGGACCCCAGTCTTCTATTTGTCTATGGACGGAACAACACCCTGTCACGCACGGATGGTACAGGACGAGACCTGACTTTGACTTTTGATGCTCGATCGAAGAATGGTACCACAGGCGTATATCAATACATAGAAATTGCCACCGCTGAGGTTGAAGGCGAGAGATGATAGAAAATGATTTCGAGAGCACCGAGTCGATAGACTGACTCCAACAACCTCTCACCTTCCACCTACAACTTGTCGCTCTCTAAGGATCGCTCGAGAGATTGTCGCGAAGATGAGCGAGCTATTCAAGCTCGAAGCCAGACTCATCGTGATCTGCAAAATTGCGTGCTTCGAAATCAAGTCTGGTCACTGCCAATCCGAAAGTGGGTCTAGAGGGATTTGAGAAGGCTGTTTGTGATCTTGCTCGCTTCACTTTTCTCGACTCTAACAACGTTCGTGGCACGCGAGAATGCGCCTTGCTCCTTGGGGTGGCTCAGAGTAAAACTTCTGACAGGTAAGTTAGCCTGAACTGACCCCGGAACTTGCACATGGAAAAGCTTTGTCTTTGGCCAAGCAGAATGGAGAGGATGAGCTCCAATTTCCTGTGTCATCTCGTAGAGTATCCGTGCGCCATCGCAATTGCCGAGGTACGGGCACAGGAGCCGCAAGTGGAAGATCTTCCTTTGCATCGCACAGCTTCCCCACAGTTCCAGATCTTCCAGCCGACGACTGGCTTCCCCACACTTGGACATCTTTCGCTTGTTGTTGACAGTGACTGTCGCAGCGTGATGAGCTGGACTTAAAGTTGTGACGTCACATACCAGAGCTCCACCCGGAAGGCGGAATTTTTCGGAGGAGCTTCGTGTGGTCAGATGGAGTGTGACTTGCCAAACTTTTCATCTGGCTTGGTGAGGAGTTCGGGTTTCGTAAGTTTCTGGCAGTACAAGAAATTGATACTGCACTGTGCTGTAACTTCTAAATTCAGTTACGCAATTGGGGTCAAGTTCGACTCGACAGCTGGTTTCTGACACTGCACCTGCATCACTGTCAAACTTCCCCATGTGAGTAAGCTCAATCTGAGAATCAAGCACGACAGCCTAGAAAGATACGCACCATATCGGATAGTGCAATCGCATGCGATTTCAGCTTCCAGTTACAGCTCCCATATTCTGACCATAGACAGATTTAACATCATTGAGCACATGTACTGATCCACCGCGACGCGACGCTAGTCTATGGAGTAGTTTGTGCCAAGAACGACTGGTCGCTGCGATCCAACGCGCCACCTGTAAAGTGGGACGACGAGCGAAGCCGGAACAAGTGAAGGAAAAACACGATTCGACGTGTATGATGTCATGAAAATGAGATAACGCGATGCGAGTCTTGTGACATCGACGATTTTCACTGGAAGTTCCACACGTGGTTGTTCATTCTAATCATGACTTGATTCACCGGTGGATCCCGCTATCACTCTTGATTCACGAGTTTCAGGAGTAATCGCAAGCCACCTTTTCTGGAACCTTGGTAGACGAATACTGTACCAATACAATGCTCAAATACGATTTTTGTGAATGCGCTGTTTCCACGCTCCATTCAATGCCGCTCCAGCGTGTCCATTTTCGGAGCCATGGGCCATTTGTTTTGGATGACATAATTTCGCAATCGAGCATGTCGCTGAACTCTCAAACTCTTGTTTCTACCCAAGACCACCGCCCCTTCACTTCCTGCTGCGAATTTACTGATGACGGCCTACTCTTGCTGCGGTCTTCCCGGCCGATGTTGGGAGTTGTTGTCTCCTTCCGAGCCAAAAAGATACCACGGGAGAGCTGTCTAGTCACGAACTGGTGGACTGGTTCTTTCGTTCTCTCGCTTCGGGGTGCTTGCGAGTATCTCTAGCGTCACTACTTTCTGGAGCGAGGCGTCCATCTGCGGAGCCGCCCGGTCTTGCAACCGGTCCATTATCAGGTGAAGAAGTTGCATAATCTGTGTCTGCATCTCTCTGATCTCTTGCATCTCTGCCCGAAGGTCTCGCACATCTTCAGGACAGCCAGCGAGGGCGTCGATTCCCGCAGGATTGTACACAGCTCTGGCGACAGGGAGACTTTGGGTTACTGGTGGCGACGTGGGATTATGCACTTGAGACATGGAGCTCATGTGTGCCACACGCTTCGTCGGACTCGCAGGTACGTCGACATGAGTCTGCTTGTGTGGAGTCCTTCGGTCAGTCTCTTGCACAACCTGGCGTAGAGAGCGAAAATCGACTTACGTTCAAGTTGGAGACTTCCTCTTGCATCTCAATGCTCGTAATGCCACCCGGTAACATGCTTCCGCTACCTCGATCAGGTGGTGACGTATCCATGATTGTGGTGCCCAAGTCAATCTTTGCGTGCTCTTGGTGAGCCCCAGTCAAACCTTGGCTCGGAAGAAAAGATGATTCTTGTCTCGTAGCCGACCCGATCATCGATGGCATGGTCGCCGCATCAACCGGGACTCCCGTGTCTTCGAAAGAACCAGCCATGTGCAGACCTCGGTAGATCTCCTGGTTAGAGGCGGCGCGATAGACATCGCTGATTCCCGACTGACTCCCACATGGTTCCAAGGCTTCTTTGGAACCCATGGCCTGTTGCATCTCCTGAAGTCGTCGCTTGCGTTCTCGGCAAGCTCTCTGGTTGATGCGATTCTGCTCCTTCCTAGACAAAATCTTCTTATCTCCGACAGTGCGTCCAGGCATGCTTGGCAGTGATCGCGGCGACGAAACAACGACCTGTGTGGCTGGCGAGGGCTTTTATCGTCCACGCGTAGCGATCTTGTAAGTAGCGTGATCGATTTTTGACAACCAATGTGCAATGATAAATTACATTAAACTGGACCACATGCTTGGTCACACAGCGTCGACTCATGCAAGCGGGTTGATCTGTCATCATGACTATGCAGCCATTTGAGGAGTTCCAGGACTTCTGCCATGAGTAATCGAAGACACCTGCAGCACTTCTGATCACGATTTCGAGTGACAAGGTAAGCAAAGCAGTAAAATTTGGGACGGCCGGCCTTGCTAAAGGAAACGTTGTATTGGCAAAGTCAGCGAGGGAACAGTGCGCACGGTCACCAACACACTGTGGGACCGTGCGCGGATGGCAGTCCGCGACCATGATGTCCCAGCATTCCATTCACGCAGTTGGAATTGCAATCTCGGCTTCACCCCACTGACTCGTCGCTTCTCTCGGGTGCCAGGGTCCACAGGCTGAGAACAGCTCATCTGCGGCTAGATCCGTGCGCTCGACGCTTCGCTGTGAGGAAAGCCAAGGATTCGATGCGCTAGACCCTGGGCGAGGTCTTCGCCGTTCCGACAAACTATTAGCGTAGGTTGATCGTGATCCAATGAGAAAGTCGTCTGACGGGTTCCTGTACGGACATGGATTCCGGGCCCACAGCGGAACTGGTCTTGAAATTCAGAACGGACAGAGTGTGGGGTCGATGCGATCATGCAATTCTCTGTAAGTTACGGCACGACTGTTCGCTTGCCAGGCAAAGTCCTGTCAAGTGGGTAATCTTATCCCCCCGAACAATTCGTGTTGACCGAAATCGCAGCTTCCACGGATGTTCAAAAAGTTTGAAACGATTGAAGACGTTCTTTATATTTTACAGTATGATTACTGTAACAGATTTGATATATAAGAACAACAAAGGACACCGACATCGCCGGCCACTGAAACAGGCTGCTCCTAAGCTTGTCCCGAAGCTGATCGACGTGAACTCGACGATACGTGAATCTTCACCCTCAGATGCTCATGGTTGCTACGCGCTGGTCGGCGAATTTTCTTGATGCTGTGCTTCCAAGTGCTGTCCGTCGTCATGTTTTTGGCAAATGACGCTGGGGCCTGCAGTGTGTAGGACGGCCTGTGGGTGTCTTTCTTTTACTTTCTATCATATTGCATCCAAACTATATAGCTAGATAGCTTATGGCGCATGGGGTTGTGCCAAAATTATGGTTACTAGGGTACGGGTTTGGATACACATGAGATTGACCAATATGACCATTCGTGGTCGAGCGCGACAGGTGCTCCAAGGCATGCTCCGGACTGAGAACACAGTTTGGCGTGGCAGGGCCGGTGGCGTTGGATTCCTGAGGGTTTTCGCGCTCCCCACGCGAGCCAGGACCCGTCTCTGGCTAATTCATGGTCCGATTGGCTGGAGACATCTTCAAAGCCAAGTGAACTTCGCCCCACCACCAGCTGCGGTTGTTGAGGTGCCAGCGCCTTCGGCAAGGATCATGCATGGAACAAGGTATCTTGCGGGAGATTGCTGTGCCTTTCACCGGGTTGATTCCACGCGAGATTGTACCTCAAAATGTAGCAGCGCTGGGTGGTACATCAGCTCGTAAATTACCTGCAGCGATCCGTGCGCATGCTGCAACGGCGAACCAAACTTACCCCTAGAGGACTTTTCCTACAAAGCTGTCTTCTGGTTCACACACCCGGTCGATTTCACTGTGCCCATCATCGACACTGTTTCGAATCGCAACAAAGTCGTCTTTGTCTTCCACGATGTCCAATCACCACCAAAATGCTCACAAGGCACAGGACCGCTTGGCTTCCAAAATTTGGACCACTTATCACACCGCTCAGATGGCGGCGTATCGTGAATGTTTCAAGGACATGCCGTATGCATGCTGGACACGCAATCGAGTCCTGGAGGAGTTGAAGCTCGTTTGCCCACGCCTTTCGACGGCAGAAAAGACAAATGCGAAGAAGAATCTACGACGTGCGATCAAATTTCGCACAATAATGTTGCAGAAGTTCCATTACGATACTAAGGACGCCACCCTCCGCCACATCGATTTCATACATTCACTCAAGCAGATGATGTTCTTGCTACGCGAAGAGTCCGTGAAAGAGCGGCAAGGTACGCAAGATGTACAGGCAAGCTCGGATCCGGAAACGGACGATACCGATGGAAATGGACATTCCACCGACTCACATTCGGGACCGGAGCGCACCATGTACCTCCCGAGAACGGTCGCTCAAGATACTGTGGGTGAAGATGACCTGCACACATTCATTGAATCATTGTCTGCATCAATTGAGGACATATGTAGCAGCTGGGGTCGAGCTACAGAAGATGTGGACATGCCATGTGCGGCAGCCGGTAAGTAGCACCACGTCAACGTCAAAGCTACGCTAAACTCAAAAGATGCAATCTGGCTGTTCCGAACAGTTTCTGCCACGATTGCTAGCACGTTCTGCACCAGTCCTACCCTATTCAACACGCTGCACGAGAAGACTTATAACTTCCAAAGCCCATTCTTGGACGAACTCGAATCAGTGAGCAGCGCCACCAACAATTTCTTGCATGGCCGACAAGATACCAGAGCAAAGTATATCAGGATGTGCGTGGTCGACACGGGTGCTCAATTCGGCACAGACAGCCGTTGTAATGCTGACAATAAGGCAGGATTTTCCAGAACGCCATGAAACAACGCCCAGGCTCCGTTCCGTTGTTGCATGACCTCGTTGCAAAATACAACAATCTTCGTTTTTCGAGAGGTATTTCGCAAAGTGAGCATGAGTTCCGGAGTTTCGAAGCCAACATCTACACTTTGCTCTTGCTGCGCTTGCGGGATCAGTGGGATATCTCGCGACTGATATCTCTCAAACCAGCACTGATTCGCCGTTGCGAGAGACTCAGCATGCTTTCCTCTGATACAAAAGTCGTGCAAGGTTTGCGAGACACAGCGACATCTGCGTTAGACATCACCACTATCGGGTGCCTGTCGTTAGTCATCGAGGCTAACATCCAACGACTGCTTTGTGAAAACATGGGCACGCCTCTGGTAACCGTGCTTGCACACTTCCATGTGATACAAAGACTTCTCGGTCAGACTTCGGGAATATGCTCTACCATGGATCAGGTTTGTGTAAAGTTCGCTCATCTCTTGTTCTGGGATGGGGAGCCGCAAAGCATTGCAGCTTGCAAGGAGAGTCTTCAGAACTGGGTCATGGATTCAAAGTTGAGATCGCTTCGGAAAGGACGTTCCGATTTCTTCGAGACACTTTTCAAAGGCCGAAACAAACTTCCTCTGCTCGCGAAGATCTTGACAGCTCTCTTCGTGCAATCTTCCACATCGGAGGAGAAAGTTGCTTCGAACTCGCTGATGGGCTCAACTTCGAAAGTCAGACTTCAGGAGGACATTCAAGATTACCAGGCTGTTTTCTTGCTCTTGACGGCGATCGGAAACACTGCCAAAGTCGAGAGCGTGGGCTGCCCCGAGAGCATGAAACTGGCTTTTGATCTTGGAAACCAGCTTCTCGAGGATCATGAATGCGGTCAGATATTGGCCGATATCGCGAAGAATGTTGAAAAGCTCCAAATCGATCTCTCTGCATGAGAACCGAGTAATTTGGTTCAGAGACGATGCTCAGAGGCAGTGCTACATAGTTATGGCTCATCAGTATCTTCAGATGCGCTCTGACACCACGGCGGCACGCAAACCTTTCTTGTTGTCATCAGATGAGTAGGTCACGCTGTGTAGAAATGATCGTGAATTCGATCGATTCGTCAGCAAGGTTGTTACACAGAAAGTATGAAGTGCACATTCTAGTAATGTTACATCCTGAGATGTTCTTGCTTACAGTGATCTATCACAGCTTTATTTCGCACTCACAAGTGGTGCGCATGTTTCAATTCGCCGTTCAAGAAGTGTTTTTTGTTGAAGCGAGACATGCATGAAGAAGATGGCCATAATCATGCCATGGACACTTTTGTAGTACTAAGCACACATGTATGTGTCATCTTTCACTGGTGGTCACCGTCGCTAGACGCAAATGCGGCTGGGTAAGCATCGGCCAGGAGCCTCGGAAGAAGTCGCCCCTGCCTTGCCCACACACTTGTGACTTTACCATGTGTGCAAGGGAAGACACAGTACACGCACTTGGTCACCGTTGATGCATCCGCTTGTCGTTGTAAATGCAATTCCGCCGTTAATATGCTCTAGAAAACGGGCCATCTCAAACCCTACTTACAGTCTCATCTACCTTTGCTGTCATCACAAGCTATGTTTAGTGCTGTCTACTATCGTGGATTGTCTTCAGCCGTACTCGTCGTCGCGAACCGTTTTTCCGTCATGAACAGCCAAGTTACGCGTGGTTCTGCTTACCACCACAAGCTATATTTGGCCTTGCTTATGATCGTGAGCTCCTTGTGATCCCGATTGTCGTCGCAAGCTATTATTGGTCCTGCCTGTTATGACAAACTGTGTAAAATTCTGCTGACAATAATCCCGTGGTGTTCAATCCTGTTTGTCATCTTGAGCTGTTTGTAGTCCTGTTTGTCATCGTGAGCTGTTTTTAGTCCTGTTTGTCATCGTGAGCTGTTTTTAGTCCTGTTTGTCATCGTTTCCTGTATATAGTCATCTTTGTCACCATAAGTCCTGCTTGTTTTGTAATCAAGGCCTATGTTTAGGTTTGCTTCTAATTGAAGCATGTGCTTAGTTCTGTTCGTCATCATGAGCTACCTTTAGTGTTGGAGGCCATCGGAGCCTATTTTTGGTCTTGCTTGTCATCTTGAGTCGTTTTTAGATCTGCTTGTGCTTGTCATTGAAAGCTATGTTTAGATCAGGTAATGATTACGAGCTCCAGGGGCCACCTTCGACCTCGATTATCATCACAAGCTAGCTTTGCCGTCATCGGAAGCCATGGTGCGTGCTGTAATGTACCGTTTACCATCGTGAAAACAATCTTATCGTGCTTACAGCACTACCACATGCCGTCGTTAGTATTCTCTGTCATCACGGGCCCGACTTGGGTGTCCTTGACACGCGCGAACGTAAGCCAATGAGCTCGGCTGCTCTTGCCACGAAGCTGGTGCACTACGTCTTTGATTCACTGTCGACCAGAGTCGTCGCCACGACGGTGAAGGGGTCACGGGGGAGGCATGCTCAATGGTCCCACGATCACCGGACATGACAGACGTGACAATGGGAAAATCAAGGCCCTGTGGCTGTCACAGTAGTCTAGTCGCCGAAGCGCGAATCACATTGCTGTGCGACTTATGCAAGAACACTGCCTCTGTGGAAATTATCGTCTCTTGGATGTCCGCCAGAGAGCATCCCGTTTCCTGTGCCGGATTGGTGCTGCACCGCTCGTGCTGAGCGCATTGGCGGGATCACTGACAGCAACTAACTTACACTCGCTTCGGTTAGTATGCTAGCAGGAGGTACAGTGGCCGGCGATTCCAGTGTCCTTTTTCATGCTTATATATTAAATCTGTTAAAGATATATATCGTTTCAGTTCAGCATATATATCGTCTTTGAGCCTGCACTTCTGCCTGGAATTTGTGGGGCCGGAACCAATGAGGGTGCACCCTAATGCAGACTTTCCTTGATCTGGTCTAGCGTTGTCGCGCATAGACTTGATATATATGCTCACAAAGAAGACATATATGTTGTACACAATCAATATATAAGTATGCAAAGAGACACTGGAATCGCCGGTGACTGTACCAGCGGCTTTTGACCAATCGTCTGGCAGCCACGATCTTCTTCGCCGTTCGTTGCAGGCGATTGCAGTTCGTGCATGTGCCTCTCTTTCTAAGCCATGTTCGCCTGTTTTTGTCCCTTGGTGTTCAGACCTGATCGCGATATGAGGATACTTGGCAAAAATTGCTGCCAGACGCTCCTCCACGTCTCTGCCCCGTAGAATTTGGCTCATCTCTAGGCTTTTGCCCCAATCAGCAATGGAAGACAGGGACCGAGGCAGGTCATGATAATAGCGCAACTAGCTTGTAGTGGTGTAAGCAGGATCAGTTGTAGCCCGCGACAGCACGCGGGACTAAAGATAGCCCGTGGTGGTAAGCAGGGCTACACAAAGCTCGTGACAACAACGATAGTAGACCGCGATGACAAGCAGGCCCACAAATGATCTGTGGTTATGGACAGGACTAAACATAGCTTGTGATTGCACGCCGCACAAAAGACAGCTCAACATGGTACAATACGGATTATTTCTCAAGCAGTATCGTAAACGCTCGCGATTACAAGCGAGATCGAGTTACGCGGTGGCCACAGACAAGTTAAGCTATGATTACCATACAGTATTAGCGACCATCAGCATCATTATTGGTGAAGATGACGCGTGGATGCGATCGCTGGTTTGATCTTAGCATGTTGCAGTGGCAGATTCCGTCTGACTCAACCTTTGATGACATACTCTTGTACCACGTAGCTCTTGATGAGATATGACAGCAAACCAGATTGGCTAACGAAGCAATGTTGACATGCCTTGAGGCTGCTTCTGGTGATCAATGGGATGTATTGACAAATGGAGGACTCTGATACAGTAGTCTCTTGGTCTTTTAGTCATATGACGAGACGATATTGCACGAAATCAAGAATGGTTTTGCGAAAAGAGATGTGGCATTTGCTTTCATCGTAGTGAGGAGATCTACCATGATCAAGTTCCAGAATCGCGAGACGATGCCAAGCTAGGGGTCGGATAACCCAGTACTCGCGTATCAACCACAGATGAGTCGATGATCTGGCACTTGCGTACTAAGCACAGATGCGTCCATCTTTGAGAAAGAGTCCCGCAGATGTTCAGCGGGCAAGATGACAAGTAAAGCGCCGTGTCGTCGGTCCACCGTGTCGAGTTATTTCGCGAGGTCAACGTCCGTTGTGTAGGCGACACATCAGCCAGACTACTTCCGCAACTTTTGGCAAGTCTCTGAAGCAATGGCTGAGCTATGGCGTGATGTCTGAATTCGATAGACAGGAGCAGCATCGATCTTTCGGGTCTTGCACCGATGATAACTCAGCTCTTCGTCAAAGTAAAAGATGCGAAAGTCGTCCACAGCCAATGCACTGGACTTTGACTCGATCGGACCGGAGGATGAGGACATGATTATGTGTCTGCAGGTATGATTAGCCAACAACAATGCAACGGAGCCGTACAGATGAGAAGCGCACGATTTTTGGCGAACGGCGTGTGATTTGTCGGGCGTCATCTTTCATACATCCATATTCCCCGGAGTCATCAAGATTTAATGACGGCATAATATAAGTTATAAACTACCCCGTTCAAGCAACAAGAGATCGCACGACGTTTTCGGAAGCACTGCGCGGCCGACGCAGGACTACATGTCTCCCCGCCGGAAGGTGATGTAGTAAGACCGTAAGGAGAACGTGATAGATTGGTGCACGTTTGCCACATCGCAGAATCTTGATCCAGTGCCATTTTCTTGTTGTGCTCATGATCGACCGGCAGTTCCATTGTGAATAAGCGATAACGTTAGGCCATCAATAGCGTTTGACTGCAAGTGGACTCGGGCTATACCAACAGACCAAACTGCGAGCTTCATTTCTGCTATGCCTACTAACTTCCATCTCTCGTCAATTGATCATTTCATTCTATCTAACCCTTCGTTCGCTTTTCCTCGGTGGTCGTGACGGAGGACTGAGAGTTCATCCAGCCTTGGAAGAACCAGGGAGTGAGCCACATGATCACGCTTACAACAGTCATAAGCACATAAAGAGCAAAGGTGTCGTCTATCTGTTGGGCTGACAGCTGGCCACGGAGCAAAGCGAGTGTTGATGCTTGGCTAGCGAGAGCGAGCGAGGCGGCGATCGAGAGCGTCATCAGAAGATGCGATGCTGCCGAAACCCAGCCCGCTGCGGCCGCATAGACTATCGGATATGCCACAGCCAAGCCTGTTCCAACAATCTGGCCAGTCAAAACAGACAAAGTCAAGGCTAGCTGGCTCTGAGTGCATGTTACGTTTCCGGCGCCACGATTGACGCAGAGCTGTCGACCATCGATGTCGACCACTGTATCGAGCACTTTTCCGTTGGCCGCATCTGTCTCCGGACTCGTGTCACTGAATGCATCACTAAGACAAGTAAGCAATCGCCCCGCGCTTGAGGACTATCGAACGAGCTGTCTATGCACAGACTCACGCTTTGGTTGGACGGAACTGTGGACGAATCTGTCAGAACGAGAAATTTGCATCACTGGGACAGTATAGGACGAACTTGTATAGTGACGGCGTCAAAGGCTCGAAAAAGGGCTATGGTGCCTGCCAAAATATTCAAACACAGCAGTGTCATCATCATGAACATGAAGATAGATCTGGCGTTGCATAGAGACCTTCCCTGCTTCTGTCGCATGCTGTCGTTTGTACGGCCTCGGGGGAAGTGAGAATGGGGAAGTATCACTCGAGAAGGGCTGAAGCTCGGTTTTATTCATGAACGGTCCTGGCTAAGAAGTACCATACGTTGGAATATACCTCTGCGACGTATCAACGATTGTCATTCAAATGTCGAGTATCAGCTTGGTTATCAAATCAGATCTGATTGGATTCTCGTGGACGAGTGTATCTGTCACGTCACGTCATTATGAACACCGTCAGACTTCGACTGCATGACAAACATTAACGCGTGCAGAGAGAAGTCAGCAGAGCGGGTTGCGTTCTTCATGATTCATCGATTATGTACACGTACGACCCAGAGTCCTAGCGTCTTCCAAAGGTCTGGACCGAGCGGAAATCTTCGTGTGATGACGTTAGCTCCGGCATAATGCATGAATGACACACCACATGACGACTTTTGTGGGAGGAGAGCGTTGTCATTACCTTTTGTACTTCGTCGCCGCTCGACACGCCAGAGCATACCTCCCAACTCACAGGGTCCCTTACTACAAACCCTTTGGTAGACCGAACCGAGAATTTAAGGTGGACCATATCTTGTAGGTGATCCAAAAGATCTGCTGTGTGGCGGGCCACTGTCCAGCTCGGATATCGGCGAACGACTGAAACAGTCAGCAATCTGGCTATGCTCAAACTTTTATGCTTGGCAGACGCACCTTGCGTCTGGGGACAAGCCCGACAGGTCCCGCTCAGGCGTTTGTGGGGCATTAGCAGTTCGGGGCATCGTTGCTGTGACAGGCGTCGTAGGGGGGGTATGCGTGTTCGAATGGGCGCGTGCAGAGCTTTGATTGTAAGCTGGCGGAGCGCCCGGTTTCAAGTTCAACTGTCTAAAATCGCGCCCTCTCGCTCCGTTTGGGGACCTCGGCTCGTCGACTCTCGAAGACAAGGTCTTAGAACGACCGAAAAAGTCTGAATTGTGGTCAGGATCAGTTCGGCCTTATCCAACACACTTATGATGGAGTTGTTCAAACAATCACAATCTTCATGCGGGGGTTTGGTTGCGCATGTACACTCACTACAACGTGGTTAGTCACGAAGCTTGTTTCGTTATCCACAATGAATACATCCACGTACCAGAAAAGACCTGCTGCTAAACAGACGATTGTGATGACACCAAGGACAATCCCTACTACGCCACCCGTTGGCACAACTGGTCTGCGAGATGTCTGGCGTGCATCTCCGCCGAGCACGGTGGGAGACGACGTCAGGGAGGTCACACTCGTAATCGGAGTTGTAGATGGCTCGACGCCTGTGCCAGTGGTTGTCATCGCGCTTCTTGCTAGACTTTCGAGAGATGTCTTCGCGTCCGCTGGAAGTCTTTGGCCTGGAGTCAACACATAGCTTGATTTCTACTCGACAGTCAGTGCCCGACTCACGCAAAGCCATCACGATTTTGACCTGCCCTTGCCATCGCGATTTGCGTCGCGATATCGTGGTCTGCATCGGCGTTGATCGCGCCTAACATACCCCATCCGACACAGCTTCCAGGCGCTCCACAGTAGAAGAAGACAGAGGACGTGGTGTTGACCGTTAAATTCCAGACAGGTAGCTGCAGGGTTTATCAGCAAGGCAGTAATCTTTCTTAGCATGTAGTTGTTACATACTTCGCCTTGTGCCAGATCATTGGCGCTGGGTGTTCGCATGCCACTATAGAACCCTTGCACTTCATTGTCTTGGAGGTCTTCGTACGGCACACAGGGAAACCCATATTCCGCCCGGATGACAGAGTGATTTCCCGGCCAGAAAGTGAACATGACGATGTCGCCGGGCA
This sequence comes from Cladosporium sp. D2B6, assembly GCA_023627725.1. NCBI lineage: Eukaryota > Fungi > Ascomycota > Dothideomycetes > Cladosporiales > Cladosporiaceae > Cladosporium > Cladosporium sp. D2B6. The sequence goes on along the minus strand of JAMAHV010000032.1, from coordinate 43,268 downwards.
ACGCATTTATGCTGTTTGGTGTGAAATAGTGCTGAGTCTCGCCGACAGAGATCTTGTGAACAGTGATCTCATTTTCGACCACAGTCGGCGTGGTGGCGTTGACCGCCCCGGTTGCCCCCTTGACGTTCGACGCGAGCGACGTAGAGAGCGCGTCGGCTACGACGAGAGTCGCCGCCATGAATAGAGTTGCTATCATGTTCGATGTATGTGAGACGAGTGAAGAATTTTCGACAATAGATATGCTCTAGTCAGCCCATGGAGATGTCGGACTGTCTGTGAGCGCGCATAAGTGCCTATTTGTACCTTGTTGTGACAGCTGTGAAAAGGATCGACTGATCTCTGGGTTGCACAGTGTTCTCGGCCTGGAATTCATGTCACACGATGTCGAGGGCCGATAGCGACATGTTGCCATTTATAGATCATAGGTCATGCGAAGCAGAAGCGCGGTTGGCGCTTGGCGTAAGTTGGTTCCTCGCCCTCGATCGTCCTGCTACCCCACCTGAACGCGGAATGCTCAACGTGAGGTTCCAATCATATCTGTCCTGCAATGGTGACTTACCAATGCGCAGAATGATATCGATCTCGTATCCCGTACTCAATGTAACGTAATATCTTGGTGACATATCAATTCGCAGAATGATATCAATCTCGTATACCATACTCAATGTAACGTAATATCTTGGTGGCGTTTTGCAGCGTGGCTATGTCCTTGTCGGTGCGATGCAAAGATCCCTGCTCCGTTTCATCGCCTTGGTGGCCATACATTACATCGTTCTCTTGAGAATCTTTCTCAATGCAGCCGACAACGTGGTCAATATAATGCTGGATATCGTTCTCGTCCATAACAGACATCATGAACTGCTGCGAAAGTCAGGATCACTGTTTCAGCAATAAATGCATTTACATACTTTTGGAGCTCCATGATCTTGAGCTTGGAACGCTGTCTGCTTCTCGGATCGAAACATGGTCTTGTTTATTTTTTGGACGTCGAGACCGGGAAAGGTACTGATCACGCATGCGAGATGAACGTCAGAGTGATGACCAGGAACAATTCATGCGCTACCACAAAACCTTCACACGTGGCGCAACGTCACCTTTGCCCTCGTAGTCATCGGCACCGATCGTCACTCACGATTTCATAACCATTCAAGATCTGTTGAAGTTTCCTGATTCTTGCAAGTAACCAAGTCTCGTAGCGATGCAATAGAAGAAAATCGCGGGATTGGGGTGCACGGCAGGTTCAGCACGCTCGATCGTGTTGCGAGCGCGAGTTCTTTGAGATCGTCCAAGTAAGTAACGTGTGAGCGCAACCGTGTGCGACCGTCACGAAGTCATGCTTAGTCCATTGAGCAGTTCAGTCCGTGTCAGCGAATCGGCTTCGCCACTATAACGTCAGGGCATGAAACAGATGAGTGAACCATGACCAAGAACCGAGTGCGACTCTCGAAAGATCAAGTGATCAGTGGTGATGAAGCAGTTCCGGGAACTGGCTTCCTCAGCATTGAACTCTTTGCACCGATCGCGTTGATCTAGTAACACATGCACGGTCCTCAAGCCTTTTGAGGAACGTGCGTGCATGGGAAGAGATGAGACTAGTGTCAAAAGCTAGTCGATGGCTCGGTCCAGCAGTGCTGAGCCGAAGGCTCAATTCATGAAGTCGTGGGAGCCATGCTAGACACATCAGCGGAACTTATCTTGAAAGCACGGTCCTAAAGAAGATATACGACCGTGCACTACAGAACAGCCATCGGAGATCGTACGAGACTGTCGCCATAATGACTGGTCCAGACAGAGTGAATCTTCGATGTGCGGCCGCTGAGTGGTAAGATCTTGTTTCTGACATGGTAGACGCCTTGAGATGCAGCTGCCAAATCACCTGAACATATACACTGTCCATATCTCACTGTGTGGCGCACCGTGAGTTGCCACTTATTCTATCTTCAAAACAAAACTTCAAGGCATAGTAGAAACGCGTGTGTGCAAAGATTTACTCCCACCACCCACCACGAAAAACTTGCAAGGTCTAGCATCGTAACGAAGTATCACGATGTTCGATGGGGTTAAACACGCACTCCGGAAACGAGGACACAAATCATCACAGAATCTGTTGAGAGAAACACTCTGTGGTGATTTTGCAAGTCTCCCGTTGAGAAGGTCCTCCATCGACCTGGCCGCTGTTCCGAGTCGGCCCATTGCATTCCTAAACGAGAAAGATGGGATTCAAAGAGACGAAGAGGATGCACTAGTCCACATTGCCGGACGGGCATCGCGATCAGAAGAAAGCGAGGCATATCAAGAGGCGTATGGAGAGGATGGACAGGGCTTACACAAGATTGAGAGGAACTTCCAGCAGTTGACAGGCGGCGGAGACGAAGAAGAACGATGCATCGTGAACTTCATCGGTGAAAATAGTGCGACCATGGATTCGTACCGTACGGAACGCCTGCTGGCAGCAAACCATGATGCAATAGAACAACGAAGTCGAGGGGATTATCAAGCTGCAGAAGAGTCCCTCAGGCGCGTACTGCAGTCTACGACGACAAGTCTGGAGCGAGACGATCCGTTGCTCTTGATGAGTGAGAACAATCTGGCGGTAATCCTGCAAGATGAAGCAAAGTTCGACGAGGCAGAAGCTTTGTTTCGCAGAGTGTATGATGTCAGGAAGAGAGTGTTGGGGCTTCAACACCATCTGACCTTGATTAGTCTCAACAATCTCGCAACATTGCTCCGCGACAAGGGGCACCACCATGAAGCCGAACGTCTCATTCGGCTCTCACTGGAAGTCGGTGTAGAGATACTCGGCCAGACCCATCTGGACATGTTCACTTTCGCAAACAATCTCGGAGTTGTCCTTCGCTTGCAAGGAAGATATCACGAGGCGGAAGCGGTATTGAGACAGGTTTTGGAATGCAGAGATCTACGGCCCCATGGAGCGCATCTCGACACGCTGACGAGCACCAGCAATTTGGCGACAGTGCTGTATCATCGCAACAAGTACCGTGATGCAGAAGGAATGTTCAATGACGTGTTGAAGGGCAGAGAAAAACTGTTGGGCATGGAGCATCCTCGCACGTGCAACACCGTTTGGTGGCTCGCACATCTGGCGAGGCTTTCGGGTCGTAAAGCGGAAGCCGAGATACTCTATGGCCGGGCTCTCTCAGGGTTCGCGAGGAATCTTGGGGAAGGTCATCCAAATACCGTTTCGTGCCGGAGCCATCTAGCGGACATGATTCGAGAATCATGAAGTCATGCTGTCGAGAAATCCAACAGCTATACAGATATCTCGATGCCGTACCTACCCACCAGTTCAGTGCCGTGATGAAGTGAGTTAGTGCAGGTCATTTTGACATGGCATTCCGACTCGTGCTGGACTCGCTGACACCCACCCGGCCGTCATGTCAACACACAGTTTGTTTCAGGTGTCACTTGGCCCCAGTTATATAACTTACTCTCTGTCCCGCACGGTTCTCATTCTTGACACTGCCTACCATCGAAAAGATCGCAGTTTGTGTTGAGTGTCTGAACACATTGTTTCATGATGAAGCCAGAGTCTGTCATCCAAGCTGTTTGTGGTGCCGCTCCTTCGCACGGGACTTCATGCACTCTTAATCGCTGATCACTTCGAATTATCTCCATCATCGCCTAACTCCTGAGCGGAGTTCCAGGAGACTTGCAGGCAGCCTTATCTCGAATACGTTTGTGGCGACGGGAAATCCTCGATTTCACTTCAATTGATGACCGAGCAAAAGTCCTCACTTGTCTACGTGATACAGTAGTCAGGGGTCAATTTTTGAAGTCGTTCGTAGTATTTGCTGCATGTCATCGCTCAGAATCACGGCATAGGCTGCTGGACGATGATCGCTCAATCTTACGATGACAAAGCAAGGCTAAAATTAGCGATTGATGTTGATTACAGCCTGAGATGACAGGTGCCGCTAAGAATAGCCTCTTATGACGAGGGAGATTACAGTGCAGTCTGCAATCCAATTATGATGACAGATGCCCAACCAACAATATTTTAGATGCGAGGCGCAGCTGATCACGACGGCATAGGCTAAAAATAGGTTGCGATTACGAAAGCAGTTTGCGGAAGCAAGACTATCATAACACGTGATGACACGCAAAGTGGAACAACAGCCTGTGATGACAAAAGAGCAGGCCTTGATGACACACCGGAATGGAAATAGCCTGGGGTGACGGCTTGAGTGCTAGTCTGTGATGACAAGCTATGCTAAACATCGCCGACCACAACGTCACATGACATCAAGAACTTTTGAATCGGTTTCCATAGACTCGCGTAGGTTCCCTCGTGGCTGTACGGAGAGAGATCGCGATCCAGGCTAAGAGAATATCCGACCACGTTAATGGCTGACGGCCGAGTGCTTGTCGCGTATCCGTGCACTGATTCCCGCGTCGATTGAAGCGTGGTGTGGTTGCAGAGAATGTTAAGACAGCCATATTGATGCAGTGACTACGTTCAATACAGTAAACGTATTCCATTCGCATCGCCAAAATTTGAACCTACGTCGCCGATCTCGTAACGATACAAGGCATCATAGGCTTCTCTCGCAATTAGCAGAAGCTCTCACGCGTCTGACAAATTTCCACATGGCATCTTTCATGGCGGTCGCGCACATGCACCTCCGCAGCCATTCCGGCCACGCCTCACAAGCGTTGAAAACATACGAAAGCACGGCAGTTGTGTTCGCGACCCCGGAATTGGTCGAACAGATCTTGCTGCAACTACCGCTTCTAGATCAATTTGTTGTAATGCGGGTGAATCGTCTGTGTCGCGACACGGTCCTGACAGTCCGCTCCTTACGAGAAAGGATGCAACTATCTCATCCGCGGGTTTTAGAGGAATCGCCACTGCGGCGAGATTCGCCCATAACACCAACACGCTTTTTCCTCGGCACGTCGTCCTCTTTATTCGACACAAGCCCACTATTTCTCTCGGGTCTGGGTAGCCTGTTCTATGGAACCACACTTCGAGGCTTGTACAAGGGTTTCACGGGACCATCGAGCAGCAGTTGCGCCTTGCATTTCGACATCGCACCTTTCTATTTCATACGCATCCACGAAGCCTCGGACGTCCGTGTCCGACACATCGAACTAGTTTTCAGGTGGCGTCCGTCCGAAGCATGGCTCGAAGGCCGATATACGCCTACCGCGCAGATTTCAGAAACAGAGGGCCGTCTAATACCTCTAGCGTCGGAAGGGTCTTGGAAGAAAATGATGATATCACCCATGAATCTACCTGTAAAGGTCACGGTCGTGGTCACAACACCCCTCGGCTATAGCCTATTCCGTCCCTGTCCTCCGGTATATCAGAAGAATAGATTCCTCACCCAGACGGAGTCGTTTCAATTAGTCTTGCAGCCGGACCACGCGACTCTGGGTGAGATGACTTTCTTCTTGGAAGTGATACAGGCGGAGGCTCTGCGAACGCGGCAGATATGGAAGAACAATGACCCTAGATTGCGCGCAAACAAGTTACATAATCCAGCACGATGACTCAGCGAGGCTTGCGATGATCATCTCACATCGAGCTTACAAACACAAGTGATTTTGGATTTGATGTGCTAGAGGACGGCCAAAAGCACTCGGCATTGCTCCTGTTTACTGGCAGTACCTAATATGCACCGCAAAGAAACTGTAGACAATCCCATACATTGTACTGCTCGTGGCAAATGTTGACATCTAGCAACTTCTTGATGATGAGTGTGACTTACTGCGCCCTTGCAGTTTCGAATTGCTTCCAAATAACTTAACGGAGCTGGCGTTGGAAAGTAGAGGTGAGGATATCTTTTGACGGTGAGTCCCACTTCTTTTGCGGAACAAGAACGACCATTCCTCGTGGCAACGCGACACTAACGAGACAAACAATGCTACTGTACTTCAAGTCGATTGTGGTCCTGAATCACACACCTCGAAACGACACGTCAAACCAATTCTGATATGTCATGGCATGCGATCTCGACCGAAGATTTTGTTGTGAGCAAAAGTCAGCATAACTCCTTACAACCGGCGGTTGTAATCACTCTTTGCTTCCGATGACGTGTGAGCCTGTATAGATATCGCATCTGATGATGAATGATAGAGGACTTACTGTGCTATACCTTCTTGTATGCGACAATGAAGCATAGATACTGTACATGGAGTCTGCATCCATTTACGGGCTCAACCCTGACTGACTCATCACCAGGAGCCGAGTGCAATGTTCGCATTTCGCTAGTCATCACTTGCTTCCATATCATGGCATATCATTTTTAGCACCGACAGTGCAGCCACGTCACCAACATATGTAATCCATGACGAAGATTTCGCCTAATCGTAAATTTGTCCGTCACCCTATGGCGGAAGCATGGGTGCTTTCGGTCATGACTTGCGGCACAGGAAGCCAGGGGGCTCGAGGCCATGTATGGGCTGCAATGGCCTCACCACTCCAATGATACTGATCACTGAAAGATGATTCTCGACATTCCAACAGGCACCGCTGGATCAGTAGATTGAGTTTATGCATAGCTGCTCTCAACTTCACGACTTTATAGAAGCTAGATTGGCATGTGAGAGTGGACTCCGTGCATGTAGTAGGTCTTCACGGTGAAGATATGGCAAACCGACGCGCCGATTATCCTCCCACACATCATATGCATGGGGACACTCGTCACTCCCTGTGGCGAAAAACGCCCAGCTACAACCCGTTCCATTCAAGTGTTGCTCAGCCAGAGTTCAACTCAATCTTCTAATTTACCAAGTAAGAAAGGATGCAAGACTAGCTCTTCGGCTGCCCGTCTTTTCGAGGCATCTTTCTTGAGAGTGAGACTCAAGAAGTCGGAAAGGTATCTTTTGGTGAGGCCATCTTTAAGCTGGGGTCTTGGATCATGGCTGCGCAGCAACTTCCATGTCACACCGAAGTCACTCTCACAGTCTGCATGCGGATCCGTTCCTGATAACATCTCCACCACAAGGCACCCCAGTGACCATATGTCAGAGCGCCGTCGACACCGAAAGCTCTGGACGACTTCCGGGGCTTTCCAGCGAAGTTCGCGCATGATGTCATCCTCCTTCAGTATGGGTTTTTCCCTTCTACGGGAGGAGCCAAATCCAGATATCCTTATGTCGAGCGCGTTGTCGAGCAGCACGTGTTTAGCACTACATCCATTCCAGATAATGTTCTTTGAGTGAAGCCACGCTAATGCGGTGGTCACACTTAGGATCCAATTTCTGACTTCTCCTATACCCGGTGAATAGTTGTTCGTCAAGAATTGTTTGACCGATCCCTTTTCCATGTATGGAAGAAACAGCATCAAACACACCTCGTTTTCTTCTTTACCCTCGAAACTCAAGATAGTATCTTGCTTGGAGGATTTCTCCAACTCGCGATAAACCTTTATTTCTTTCCTGAGTCTCGAGATTTCCCGTGACGCGTGGTCAGCCCGCTTTGCGATGAAGCGCACTTCGTCCGCGGAGTTATAGTATATGTCGATGCCAGTATCTAATCCTTGAAGGCGGCCCTTCACGCTGTTCTGCTCAGATTCTGGATCTGTGAGTCATCAGCTCAGTCCTCGAAAGATGCGTGCACGTAGACGGACCTGTCACCTGCAATGTGGATCCAGATATCGTTCGGGAAACCTTGGTATCTTCAGAGTTTCTGACGTTGACCGATGAATCTGAAGAGACGGTAGTGGTTGCTCTTGTGTATTGTGAGTTGACATCATGTGAAGGTCTCTCACTATATCGTCATTCATCAACGGGATGTACTAGTACGGCCGAAGACACACCGGAACCTACTATATTCCTGATGAGCTCCTGCTTCCATTGTGCCTGTTTGGTTGCAATTTCTTCTGCTGATGCTTCAAGGGCCTCCGATTTCGAGTACTTTCCTCTGGACGTTCTGAATCTTCTCGTCGTCCAAAGATATTCCCGTTTCTCTTGGAACTTTTCCCATCCGAACGCCAGAAGAACGGCGGTGCCGGAGCAAGAGGGATCTTCATACAGGAAACCTATGTCGATACCTGCAGCGGAGTATTCTCTTTCACTCTTCGGGGAAGTGGGGGAAGTGATTCCGAACGTGATGTCGTTGATTCGTTTGCTGTACTAGGTATTCCTGGCCACTGGGCGATTCGAAGACATCCTGGAAGTCTTCGTGAAAACAGGACACCAGGCGATCTAATAATCACTGCACAATAGAGAAGTCATTGTAGATTCATATGTGGCATTTTTCTGGTGATATATTCCCAACTGGAAGTAGACCGTTGGTCATACGATGAGAATGAATGAACGCACCATGCGTGATCATGCACGCCATTCCTACATGACCTCTGAGGGTTTGTAATCACCGGATCTTGGCCTACTGATTTGATTTGCCAATGCAGTGGCCCCCGAGCGATGCTGTCACAACGCCAGAGATCTCTTAACATTTGGGTATCCTCCATTCCCACGACATTGTATAACTCACGAGCTCATGCATGATGTTCGCACATAGCGCACTATTTCGAAAGTCGCGTGAGGTATACCTATCGGTGGAGCATTGTCACCATACCTCCGGTTGTGAATATACGACTTTCGCAGTGGTTGAGAGCAACGAGAAGAACTCTTCACGCCGTTCGAGCCGGCAGCGAAGACATCTATACAGCCAATACGAGTTTACCCCAAAGGAGCGATGCTCACACGTTCGTCCGGCTTTTTACATCGCTTTGCACAAGCAAAGGTTCCACGTCGTGATCAGCGAGTGCGACGATGAAGCGGCTCAAGATCTACAGAGAATCATAAGAGCGGAGGAGCAAAGCAGACGGCTGCTCGAGTCGGTGCGTGCTGACATGGCTGCGCTTAATTCGATGTCCATCAAAGATCGTGTCGAGCACGAGTTACAGTATCGTGAGGCAGAGGACAGTCTGAGATCACGGGCCAAGACTTGCAGCACCTTCACATCATTCCACTGGTCCGGGTCGAAAAACTGTATTGGGCTTCATGATAGACAATCTTTCAGCCCATGTTTGCTCTGCAAATTCGGCATTCATCACGCAGTACGAGTCCTTCGCCTTGACTTGGACACGCAAGGGCATGGGTCTCGAGCAAAAGTCTCATTTACGGACCAGCAGGTCAAAATGCTTGTCAGCGTCCCGAACGTAGTGTGACACGCGTCCGCGCGTGCTAGATACTCGACGATGTGCGATCATCCTTTCCATAGATCAACATGCCGAGAACATATCCACGTTCTTCCATCCACCTCATTCTTCCCATGTATGGCGTATCACTTGATGTAGATGCACATTGAAGGTGGTCTGAGAATGAGCCATCGCGCTGTAAATACAAGAACCGTGTGACAAGTCTCCCAGTGGTACAAAAGGTGCGAAAATTGGAACAATCGATACTACCTTGACGTGATAGTGATCTTCTGAAAGGATGAAACCAAAACTAATGCTAGGCCTGCAAGGCTCTGCTGTAGTCGACGGTTCATCGTAAAGTCTCCATTCGCATTTGATCTGTAAGCATCTACACAAATGAGTCAGCTTGTTTTCCAGGAGAGCACCCATCGAGAACGAGGTCTACACTACGAATGACATAATTCCGATCTCTAATCATATGACGCCGCAGCTTCATGATCCAGGCGCAACAGTCCACACTTTATGGCGCTGACAAAGCCGAAGTACAATTATTGTGTAGTGACTGATCGCCATGCGACGTCTGCTGTGCATGGTACGCGATCGGACCGAGAAGACGCATATGGAAGTTGAGACGTGCTAGCAGAAGATGGTGTACAGAGAAATGGAGGTACAGTAGAGCACAACAACAGCAACTAGAAAGCAAGACGGCATCGAGATCAAATGCTGTGATGATTTGATGGAATCAAAAGAGCGAGTAGAATGGTGCGATAGAAGACTGGCGCGATCGCATACATGTTGGCCACATATGTCTTGGCGAGAAGACAGGTAACAGCGAAGAGCTGTAAACTTTGTCTTGAGTGCAGCAACCCACCTTGGAGACGCAGAACAAGCATGCTGCAATCTGCACCAACGAGAACTTCGATCCGAAACACGGAGACACGACTCGATCAACGGCGCCATGCTCGATGGTCGTTTCATGGTCATGAAGAAGATGAGAGGGATTTTCTAGACCTGGAATGCCTGCGCACCACGTTGTACATACAGACCGGTCCGCACGGGAAACATAAGTGTCACTCATTCAAGAGGATACGATAAAAAGAATTTTACAGTACAGTACAGTCGAGTTCGAATGCAGCTTCCTCTTTTGTAACATATATATTGGTTGTGCAGCTTATATGTCGTTTCTGGGGAACATATACTGAATTTAAGATGATCTTCCCCGTTCAAATCTGTCCGACGCTAAAGTTGTCGAGCCTCCACATCAGCCTTGTGAGCCCCAAGTCTACCCCTGCACCTGCACACTGCCACTAGCGCTATGACGATCTTGACTAATTAGAAGATCTCAATCGTTGGCCAAGCTATTTAGCGTTGATCAAGTGTGACTCGCGTGCCTAGACCACGCTTAGCGTGGCCGGGCGCTGTCTGCTTGTAAGCGCAGCATAAGAGAAATATATGTGCTTTCCAGAAATTGTTTATATTGCACAGAAAAACAATATGTTCCTATTGTGGAAGCTGGAATCGTGTATGACTGTACAGTACATCCTCATACATATGGTAAGTCATTTGATTGTGTTATCATGCCATGCAATACTTGCGACATAGAACTACGAGATTTGTACAATGTTACATTGCGAGACGCTCTGGAAAGTCAAGTCGCAGATAGCAAGGTCAACAAAAATTGGTAGGGAATATCGTGAGTAGAAGAAACTCAATTTACATGACCAAACCACACTCGTGAACACGAGAACAATTTATTAAAAGCCAACGCAAATTCGTTCTCGACAGATGGACATCCCGTCGTGTGTTACAGAACGGTTTCGCCCCAACTTGATCGGGTTGTCGATATGAGCCTAACACTGTGAAATGCGGTCCCGGATTCATCTCACTCAACCACTCTTGAGCAGGCGCTCACATCCGCTTTTCCTTGCGTAATCTTCTGGAAGTCGACCTTGCTTATATTTCAGAGACCGATCCGCACTACGCCTCAAAAGTATCCTGACGATGTTCCGGTGGCCCATCTCAGATGCATGAGAGAGTGGTGTCCTCCCCTTGCTGTCGCGTGAATTGGCATCGACTTCGTGAATGTGGAGTAATCGTCGGACTATGACGTCGCGACCACCACGCGCAGACTGGATCAGGAGATTTTGGAGATTGCTCTTTGTCCATTTCGCAACGTCTCTGCTGATGGTCAAGAGCTTTTCTTCAATGATTGGCTGTCTCATATGTCCGGCAAGTTTGAGAGCAGGATTGCCATTTCTTGCGTGTTTGACGAGTCTCTTGATAACGGCAAAATTTCCGACTTTCATCGCATGATGCAGGGGTGTCTTTCCTGAATGGTCTTTCGAGGTGAATTCGGCGCCGACTTCTAGAAGTAGTTCCAAAGCCCTATAGCTGTTGTGCTCACAAGCGTGAGACAAAGCCGTTCTGCCTGATCTGTCTCGAATATCGAAAGAAGCGTCGTGCAGATGCAGAAGGCACTTGAGCAACGCTGCACGTTCATATTGAGCCGCGTAAAAGAGCGGCGTCTTGCCGCCGGCATCGACAGCATCAATTTGCACGCCACTTCGGTGTAGGAGGAAGCGAAACAGCCCGGGCTCGCCTTGTTGCGCCGCGACGTGTAAAACGGTACGACCCAAATCATCTTTCGCCAAGGTATCAACTTCGTAATCATCGCACAGCTCTCTAACGCTTTTCGTTTGTCCTTGGCTGACTGCTCGAAGCAGTGGAGTCATTCCGTCCTCATCTTTTGTGTATGGATAGATGGGAAACATCTCATGACGCTGGAATGATTTCATGTCGCTCGGTGCCTCATGTGTGCGATGTAAAGGCGCTATGAGATATGCAGGACCCCAGCTTTCACCATCGTTCTCGCTCACATCGGACTGAAGTCCCCTCAGACTGCTTCGCGAGAACGACTTGTTCTCCCCAGGCATGCTTTGGAGTTGTGGTTGAAGGGTTTTGGCAGGATCCTTGGATGAAGCCTAGAGGTAAGAAGGTGGAAGTATAGCTGTACAGTATTGAACCTGTAGCTCTATATTGTGTCGAGATCAGAATAGAGATACCTAAAGAGCAAAGAACACCTCTTGTCCGAGGGAGAAAGCGTTGGGCCTCATATGGAGTTTGTCATTTTGACAGTCGGCGGGTGGAGGAAGCGTTGCGTAGATGCCAACGTCACATGATTCCAGCAGAATCGTTTACGTGATCTCCTGCGTGCTTACACAAGGCTGTGCGCTGCGATTACAGGCTTCCATCAATGTCCTCCACGCGGCGACTGTCGTGTTAGCTTTGCCCGCATTCTGCGCTTACCCTGTGAATGCCTTTAAGACAATAGGCTGCAGTGGACGGTGGTAGAAGAGGAGAGACCGCTGGCTTCCAGCACGAGGCTGACGGACGAAACAGAGTTCCGCTCAGGTTTAGTGTTGGGGCGTTCGACCTTCTACCACCTCGTTCGCGACCACTCGAGACGAGACTCTATTCTTCGTGACTGTTATGCGAGATACGATTGAAACTAAACTGGGTCAAAGCTGTGATCCGTTTGATCCTGATACCCTTCTGTGGTGATGTCGTCTTGATCTTGTCGCCAACATGCGCACGTCACCGCTTGTCACCTAACTCACGATGCACAAAACGACGGTGATCGACGGGAACATGATTCTCGCAGGTACAGTGGTCGGCGATTCCAGTGTCCTTTTTCATGCTTATATATTAAATCTGTTAAAGATATATATCGTTTCAGTTCAGCATATATATCGTCTTTGAGCCTGCACTTCTGCCTGGAATTTGTGGGGCCGGAACCAATGAGGGTGCACCCTAATGCAGACTTTCCTTGATCTGGTCTAGCGTTGTCGCGCATAGACTTGATATATATGCTCACAAAGAAGACATATATGTTGTACACAATCAATATATAAGTATGCAAAGAGACACTGGAATCGCCGGTGACTGTATCGAATCGAGTGCTACTGTACAGTAGGCCTTGACTGTATCATCATAAACATACTGAGCTCAGTTTGTCATCTTCATGTAATTCCAAGCTGTGTTGGTGGCCAGCCGTGCTTACTACCTCATCTGACGATGCCACATTATCAACTGCTTACTGTTGCTAGCTGCCTGGAGCCCTGAGCCAGTTTCCACACAGTAGACCAATGATGGGGTTTTCTTAAACTTGCCTGTCAGCATGAGAATCCTTACCATTGCTCACTATCATATGTAAGCTGTATCTGATATTCTTCGTCATCACAGGCCATCTCAACCATGGCATGTCACCGTAGTGCTCAGCTATCACAGCTATTGCATTTTGCATGTGGGCGTGAGCGATCAGTAACTTACTGTGTTCCGTCATCAAAAGCGATGTCTGCCATTCTAGCGCACCTCTAACCGTGTTCAGCCAGTGTTTTCTTCGCGCAAGGGTACCCGGAAGGACGCGACGATCCTATTGTCACGAGATACCACGGAGATGGAGGATCAGTACTTGACCAGCTACAGTCCGCTGTGAAGATCGGTGGCTTCCTGGGCAATCAAAGACATGGCTTTGGGCCAAAAGTATTACTGACCACAACTCAGCTTTACGAAAACGAATCACATCGCCATTTCACTCGATCTTATTGGATTTGGATGAGTCTCTAAGCAAAATGGCAAAAGCTAAAATATATCACGAATTAGAGCGAAAATGGGTTTCGGCGGCTGAAATGTTGGTCAGAGACTCAGAGCCAACGTCATTCTACAAGGTAACTGCTCACAAATTCTGTCAAGTCAAGAATTTTGCGTTTTTCATCTACACATCATTGCTCGTCTCCTTGGCGAAACGTCCGTCACTCGCCGTGCACTGATCTGGTTTGCTCTATCTCATTGGTCAGCTTTACGCTACGCCCATCGCTGGTCAAATGTGTGCTCGGTAGAGCCAGAAGGGCGCATACTGCCTTGTGTGGTGCCATACTCCTACTATGCACACGCGATCAGAATCCAGACGCGCACTGACGCTAGGATATTCCATCGCGTTGTACATCAGAACGGCGATGGGACGCGCCATCTGCACTGAGTCTTGCGAAGTGCTTCTGATCTTATCGGTTCGGCACCACTACCCTCACGTCGTCGTACTGGCTGGAGGGGTAGTACAAACAATTGTCGACCGTCTCCATTGCCCTGCCATTCTCGCCCTGTAAGCTTTTATATGCCAGACCAACCGAACTCTCCCCGCTCGAGCTGTTTCTGGGGCGGTCTGCTGATAATTCCCACCACATAGCGCCTCCCAGTTTTGAATCCTTAATGTACTTGATCTTATCGGTCACGGCTTCGGGAGAGTCGTAAGAGACCATGACGCGACTTTGTGGGTCGTAGGACCAAGATGCCACCATCTCGGGTTCGTAACGGACTTGAGCGTTTGGTCTCGGTAGAGCCTATACCCTCCTGTTAGCAAATGATCGCGTGCTCGGCTTAGAAGCACAGGGTGTCTATCAGGTCACAATGATCGCACCGCATCAAGTGATCACCCGACGATGGTGGCAATGCTGACCTTTACATCCCATACTCCGTTCTCCCAACTGCCATCGCCAACTCCGTGGTAAGCCGATCCTGGACCGTCAGTGTCGACAAACGCACGGCCGTACAATGGCATTCCAAGCACGACTTTACCAGGTGGAACGCCTCTGCTCGAGTAGTATCTCACTGCGCCGTCGACGCTGAACTGGTTTGCATGGGAGGACTTCGGCGATGGATATATGTTTGCTTGGTGACCCGATAGCTGGTCCCAAGCTCCCGCAAAGTCGTATCCCATCAGATTCCAGAAGTCAAGATAGGGATCTATTTTCTCGAATGGAAAATTGGGGAAATTGGACGGCCCAGCAGGAGAAGCAATGGTCAACAGGAAGTGAGGCACTTGCGGCAGAGAGGAGGCGTACTGATCAAGTTTTTCGCGGCAGGCTGCGAGCAGAGCCACAAGGTCTTCGCCTTCTTTTGGAGACGATGGATATTCCCAGTCGACATCGATGCCATCGAGACCCAGGTCTTTCAGCAGAGAAAGCGCACTCTGCGCAAACTCTTGTCGGCCTTGCATTGTTGATGCTGGTCTGGTGATGTTTGCACCAAAGGTATATCCGCCTATTGACAATAAGACTTTTAAGTTCCTATTCGCTTTTTTGTGAACGAAAAGCTTTTTCAGAGAGTCGATTTGGACGTTGCTCAGGATAACTTCACCAGTTTCCGGTCGGACGTCCGCGAAAGCATACATCACGTGTGTGAGCTGGTCCGCCGGTATGTCTTGCGGTTGGAAATTACGAGCATAAATTCCCCAGCTCTGGGTGATCAATCAGCATGGCAACTTGTCGACCCGGACTTCTCAACTTTGACTTACAGGATAGTAGCCGACACTTCGGAATCCAGATATGGATTCCGTTCCACCTTGCATCGCGGTCACTGTGCCGGACGGTTCCGTCACTCCTGTCGCTGATGCCGGACTTACATGGGGTTGATGCGACGAGCAGCCGGCGGCGGCGTCTCTGATGTTACACACAATTATCAGGACAACACACGTGATAAAGGCGCCTGGAAGCATGGTTGTGTTTGACGAGAATTGAGGTGGGATCATGGCTAGTAATGTACGATCCCCTGCAGACTTGTGTCATCGCGACCGCCAGGATGGACGGACAGTAAGCACTCGAGACCGTCATCGACGTTCGTAATTCTCGTGTAAACGTTATCAAGTCTCCCACCTTGATACCAGTAGCCGGCGCGGAACACCGCAGCGAGAGGCTGGGTAGCGCAGCGGATGTCTTGCTATTCCGACCATTGGTGAGCGACTGAGGCCAGGCCTTGGTAGTATTGCGCTATAGCAGTGATGACGACCGGTGATTGCGACGACAAAGAAGTATCGCAGGGGCTTCGACTGAAGACCTTGGACATCGAAAGCCGGGCAAAGAGTCTAAATTATCGCTGCTCGGTGGGACTGTGATAGCAATCTTGGTAGCCGTGGTGATGACTCAAATCTTGAAAAATGGTTGTGACGTTGTGCTTTTTGTTTTTTAAATCATACACTCAATCCCTAGCTGTGGAGGATCCCTACCTAGATTCCACGCGAAGCGGTACTTTGACTTTGCTCACGCGCCACTCCGCGACAACGCGTTTTCTTTATTCATAGTGAATTACAATAAATTCTTCAAGATATTGCGCTTCGACAGAGTATAATCACGGCTTATTAGGTGCGCGTGTCGGTCGTGCTATTGCTTCTCAAAGTGGGCAACTCTCATCTGCCGCTGAGCATGGCAAAAGAGAGCTACGATCTTGCACATCGCAGGTGCTTCGCACGAAATTGAAACAAACACTGGTACATTGTCCAAGTCCTAGCGGCCAGTCTGCAGCTAGCAGAGTTGCGACGACAGCGTGGCGTGGGTGTCTTGCAGGGATTGTTATCATTCCTGCCGGTACTTCCAAGTGCGCGAAGCTGAGACCCCACGCGACCATAAACCAGCGAGCTCGGCTGCTCCTGCCATAACGCTGCCACGCTATGTGGCGGTGCCGTGGGCTTCGGTTCGCTGTGAACGAAAGTCGTGGCCACCAGCCACTTCATGACACGACGGCTGGGAGGGTCACGGGATTGACTTGCTGAGTGTGCCCATGATAGGCATACACGACAGGCGTGACAATACAAAGAGAAGCATCATGGTTGTTATAGTATTTTACTCGTCAAAGCGCTACTCGCATTACTGTATACGCAAGAACACTGTCTCTCTGACATTCTTCGTCTCTTCAATACTCGCAAGAGGATATCCCACTCCTTGTGACGGACTGGTGCTGCATCACTCATATAGGGCGCATTGGCGAGATCGGTGACAGCAACTGCGCTGGCTCGCGTTCCTGTATCAGCGGTAGAGACGCGCGGCTGGGGGTCGACTGCCCGGCCGCCGCGATCTTCCTCGCCGTCCGTTCCTTCTAGAAGCGAAAGCTGTTCCCGAGGATACGCAAAATTGCGCAAGCAATGGTAGCATCGACCTTGCCAGCTTGCCGCCGATGCGAAGTCAATGTGTGCGATTTTGACGACGCTGGTGCTATGATTGGCCACGCAGGATCATGTGCTTACACGTCGTATGGATGCCGCGTGCAGAAGCGCCGGCTTCAAGCAGCCTCACGCAGCCTCGCACAGCCTCACGCAACTGCGGCTGAGACACAGGCCTGCCACAGACGAAGCAATGCTAGTCAGCTTCACCAGTGATCAATAATACTCCTGTCCTAGGCGGCGCCGCTGCCTGTTTGCGCAGCTCTCGGGACATCACATACTGATTCGACAACACCCGAAACAGAGCGAATATGCAAACACGAACATATCCCCGACAGTCCTACACGGTGGGCATCATCTGCGCACTGGACGTGGAGAAGGCGGCGGTCGAGGCGACACTTGACGAAGAGCACGGCAGGGTGGAGAAGGCGGCAGGCGACGACAACGCGTACACGTTTGGCAAGATCGGGGCGCACAACGTGGTGGTGGCATGCCTGCCTGCTGGAGTGATGGGCAAGGTGTCGGCAGCGGCGGTGGCCAAGGACATGATGCGCAGCTTCCCGATCAAGGTCGGGCTGATGGTGGGGATCTGCGGCGGGGTGTGGAGCGAGAGGGCGGACGTCAGGCTGGGGGATGTGGTGGTGAGCCAGCCGGAGGGGACGCACGGCGGGCTGGTGCAGTGGGACTATGGGAAGATGGAGCGAGATGGGGTGTTCAGGCAGACGGGAATTCTATTCAAGCCTCCAGCAATGTTACTGGCCACGATGCAAAGCTTGAAGGCACGACACATGCTTAAAGGTCAACGAATCAACAGGAACCTCGAGGAGATACTGAGACGGTACCCTATCATGTCGAATGTATTCCAACACCCAGGCCAGGATGCCGACGAGCTGTTCGAGGCGAGTTACGCGCATGCTGGCGGAGATACGTGCGATCACTGCGACCGATCGCGCGTTGTCACCGATAGACCACTCAGGAAGGACGACCGGCCTCACATCCATTATGGTCTTATCGCATCTGGTGACCAGAGGATGAAGGACGGGTTGACAAGGGATCGTGTTGCCAGGCGAGAAGGGATTCTGTGCTTCGAATCGGAGGCGGCTGGGCTGATGGACACGTTCCCATGTGTGGTGATCCGTGGGGTGTGCGATTACGCGGACTCGCACAGATACAGACGATGGCTACCGTATGCAGCGCTGACAGCGGCCTGTTACGCAAAGGAGTTTCTTGAGGAAATGACCGAATCTGCAGTAAGTTCGGCTCTCGAGGACACGGAAACAAAAAGTCAGAGGCGTCGCAGACGTGACTATATCCCTACCATCTATTCCGTTGCAGACTCATCCATTGCCGATGAACGACAAGATGTTAGCAATGCACTGCCGAAATCGCCAGCACCTAGTGAACGCTTGAAAAGCACATGGGTACAGCGCATCAAAGTCTGCTACTTGATTATCGGATTGGGTCTTGTTGTGATCGGTGGCAGTCTTGCAGTGGGGCTGTTCTTCAGTATCTCGGAGAACCGTATGGGTGACGGCTTTACAACAGCAGGCTGGATGACTGCAGCTGGCACGTTGATTCTTGCTGTGCCAATGGCAAAGCATTATCCGAATTGCCAATGCTGGGATCATTGTGGCTCTACATTACCATAAGCTATCCATGTCGATTAACTTGCCTCGCCTAGCGGAAACCTTTCACTGTTCAATATTCAAATAGCTCGTTCAGACTGGCACAAGCTCTTCTGGTACGAAATGCGACCGATCAACTTGCGCAACTAATTTGTTACGTACCACCATGTTCATTTTCATGGCCCGATTGAAGTCTGAAAATGTAATATCAAATCAAGAAGGGCAAGATTCAGGAAGAGCACGAGGCTCCTTCTGAAGACGAGCTCTCATTTGGGAGCGCGGTCGGGTTACTCGAGCAGTACTTATTTGGAAGCGACATCGGAGAGACAAGTGACTTTGCCAGTAAGTCCATTATGCAAATTGTAGTCTGTACAGATTAAAGAACGATTGTTCTTTGAGCAGTACTATAACGTTGTGCATAGTCGCAGACAGCATCCTGCTGTCGAATGGTGCAGATCATTTGCAAATAGCGTGAAGGTCTTTCCGACATGCGCTAATGGCTGCAAAATGGTCACCACAATCGGAGAGATGGCCGGTCCTGAAAATTGAGCTTTGTCAATTCGTGTCTTCCATGCAACAATAGGAAAGTTCGCCAGAAGTGGAGTGCTTCCTGCGTGCGACCGCTTGTGGGGTTTAGGAAAATATAGGGTGAGGCAGGGAGCACATATCTCTTCAGCCTCAACCTGATCTACTATGCTCCAGGCAAGTTGCAGGAGGCGGAAGAAATGTGCATGCAAGCGCTGAGAGGGAAAGATGATGCACTGGGAAGGAAGCAAACGTCCACTGTGAACACGGTCAACAACCTCGGCCTGCTCTACACTGATCAGAGCAAGATGCAGGATGCGGAGGAGACGTAAGTGCGAGCGTTTCGAGGGTACGAGGAGGCACTGGGCGCGAAGCACACGACGACCCTGGGTATCGTCAACAATCCCGGCAATCCCTACAGAGACCAGGGCGAAGTTGTCAAAGGAATGTTAGGGATGTGTACAGTACGAGCGGATAGCATAAAGGTACGAAGATGCCGGAGTGGACCGGGAAGCTTACATCGCGTCTATGGGGAAGCAGCTCTCGCTTCTCGTAGCAACGCATGGTAGAGCGCGCCGTGGCTGCCAGGCCATCGGTCAACAGTCGCACATCTCTCCTGCTGGAGTGTCAACGCGAGCGAACACAGTTCCTGCTACGGTACTGTAGTGGTATCTCTAACGCTCGCAGCGCGGGTGAGGTGATCAAGTGCCTATCCAGCATAGGAAACGAGATTCTCTCATGCGAGTATTGAGTAGATGAGGTATGTCACGAAGGCAGGATTCTTGCACAAAGAGAAGTACAATTCGCGCTTCAGCAGCAACCATGATACAGTACAGTAGCAGCGATAAGTACTTTATATTGTGATCATTAAGCACCTTGACTGTGGTGTACGGCTGCTATACGGACGTCGAGCAAATTGTTCCACAGCACTTTCCCGACCGTCATGTGACGAAGTGGCTGGTGGTGACGACTTTAGGCAACAGTAAGCCCGAAGCCCACGGCACCGCCACATAGCGCGGCCGCGTCGTGGCAGGAGCAGCCGAGCTCGCTGGTTTATGGTCGCGCGGGGCCTCAGCTTCGCGCGCTTGGAAGTACCGGCGGGAACGATTACGATCCCTGCAAGACACCTACGCCACGCTGTTGTCGGAACTCTGCTAGCTGCAGGGCGGCCGTGGAGACCTGGAGAACACACCAGTGTTTGTTTCGACGTGGTGCGAAGCACTTGCGGTGGGTAAGATCGCATCTCTCTTTCGCTATGCTCAGCGGCAGATGGGAGCTAGCCACTTTGAGAAGAAATAGCACGACCAACACGCGCAACAAATGAGCCGTAATTATATTTAATCAGAGCGCAATGCCTTGGAGCTTCTATCGCAATCTGCCATGGATAAATACAATGCGTTGTCGCGGAGCGATGCGTGAGCAAAGTGGAAGTACCCCTTAGCGTGAAATCTGGGTAGGGAGCCCTAGTAGCAAGGGACTGAGTGTACTGCATTCAAGCTAAATAGCTTATGGCACGTCGGCTATCTTCACGACAATTTCTATGGCTTTGATGTATGCTCTCGCGTCACACTTCAACTTTTCAATCTTTCTCGCCGTCCCGCCTTGATCCAAGGCGCCACAGCTTTCGGGCTCTATGCCCTCCTACTGGTTCTTGCGTGTGGCCGCAGCTGCTGGCCCTTATCCCCTGTCTTCTCCATCATTTCATTGCCTTGCTCGTGTTACAGGCTGGACGCCTCCATTCGCGGTGGCGTACTCTGTCTTGTCCATACCATTTTCTACTGGGACTTGCCAGCCGAACTGGGGAGGAGCCCCAGGGGTTGGGTTCCTTGATGTGCACGCTTTCGGCCTTTCCGAAGAATGTGAAAGCGGCTTGTGTTCTTCCTTGTTTTCTGACGCGTGGCGTCTGCTATGCCTGTCTTGGTGCAATGGCCGGCTCATCGAACGCTCGCGCCGTTTCTCTTGTCCGATGTGACTCATCTCAATTCATGAGTCTGTGTATTGGTCTTCTTGCGATAGCTGGCCGGCTCATCGCGCTCTTGTGCAATTCCTGTATGCTTTCCCAACTCTTGCTCATCTGTGATGTTGAGTCGGCGTTGTCATTATGTGTCTCCTTTCTTCTGCGTGCGGGGTGCGCGCGTGTTCTGTCGTGTCGTGCAGAGTATTCCCGACGGCTGGACGATGAGGTCGGCGGCCTCATTGCCCATGTCGGGCCTTGTCGTTGTAGAAGGCGGTGGTATGTCGTGTTGCGTGCCGGTGCGGCTTGCGCGCAGGCCTTGTCGTGTCGTGCAGAGTTTTCTCCAGACGGCTGGACGATGAAGTACGCGGCCTCGTTGCCCATGTCGGGCCTTGTCGGTGAGGGAGGTGGGCATTGTCGGATGATGGCTTTGTGCGAGACTGCCCACATGGGCTCTTCGGTTTCTGGGTCTTGTGTAGCGCAATAATTTTCACTGCATAGCAGCTACTCACACCTGACACCACATGAAGGTGTGCGCTCTCTGTCCGGCTGTGACGTTGTGTGAGATCAGGAATGTCAGATCGGTCACAAATACCGTAACATGTGTCTGATAAGAGTACGGCATCTTGTGGGAGGAATCTCCCGCCCGAAAAGCTCTGCGATGCGGGGAAGCCCTTGGAATAAATGGAAGGACTTCCTTCAACAACCCCGGACTTCTACGTAGCTGCAGGGCGCCCGGAAACTGGCAAAATTGCAGAGACACTTCTTGGGGAAAGGAAGGGGTTGTTACCATCACGGTGATGTAGACATCCCCAGCGTAGAAGGGCAATGTGATGAGGCTGGCAGTGAGAGGGTTGATCGAACTGTGTATCAGCTGCTAGGAGCATTCACTTCTCAAGTGAAATAGTCAGCTTTTCATTTGTTCGACTGCCTCCCACCCCTACAATCAGCATCCCGTCTGCTTGTGACATTGACTTCGCAGTTCTCGCAGTCCATAAAAATATCCTTTACTCGATCTACAATGGTCCCATCGATCCCATGTTCTCTTTGCGATCGTACACTCCCAGACTCGTTGTTGCTCGCTCCATAAGTCGCAAGTTTGAGTCCCTTGGCTTTCACCAAATGTACGAGACGTGGACAAGCTATGAGAGGCGTTGATTCCAACACAATGCCATCCAGCCCCCATGCGGAAGCAAATCGCAGTGCAGATTGAAGAGATGATGCTCGAGGGTCTGGAGTCGGTGCACGACCATCATTGAGAAAGTAGACCGGGTAAGGCACGCGTTTGCGGACGAGGGCGATGCAGACATCCGGACTAAAACTAGAAAGTAGAATTTTGCGGGCGGCGAACCGCAGAGGAAGGCTTGCTAAGGTGGTGAGTATCGCGTCGAGATATGAGTTCAATGGAAGCCAGTTTGGAGATGTCTGCCAGTCGACAGTCTCTGAAAGCATGGGATATTCTGAGCGACAAATTAGATCATGATGTACGACCTGACAGAAAAAGTGTGTAAGACGGACTCAGCTCGATATCGAAAGGAACATCTGGTTCCAGACCTATACAAGCTCTTTGAAGGGATGTGAAGGGTGCTTGTATGAAGTTGCCGCGGGTGTTCGGCTTGAAGCCCATGATGCGTCCCTCGGTCGTTCTGAGGATATGCTCCTGCCGATGTCGCAGACGTAAGGCCTCTATGGGATTCGTTGGAGACAAAGACCGTGCTCTCCTGTGGCAAGGTTCGTGTTGATGGTACGAGTCATTCACGCTTTGAAACTTGGGCTAAGTCAGCGAGTGTGCCATACCTTTGACAAAAGCGCCCAACGGCTTCGACAAACCTGACGATAGCTCAACGTATGAACTGGCGCATCGATACCGGTCTCGCTAACGAGAAAGTCGTGATAAACCACAGGTACGAGATCTTTGGTAACTTGAACATCGAATTCGACGAATGCAGCTCCAGATCGCACAGCTGCTTCGAATGCCTCCATGGTGTTTTCCCCGATCTGTAGAGAGCGCCGTTCAAGATTGTTCTGCCCAAAACCTATCTGTTCAATCAGCTTCTTGTCAAGATATGAGTAGCAAGAATAGGACCGACCTCGATGCCCACCAATTCCATTGCCAAAATTCCAAGATTTGCTGGAAGCAGTCTTCGCCATGGCGGGAACCGGTTTCACAACCATCAAAGTATACGACAACACAGCCACAAGTGTGTCATGCTGCTTGCCATGTATCAAGATCTTTCTCGTTTGGCCAATAGTCTCAAGCTCGGCTGTCATGAATCCATCAGGCACTTCTATAAGAGCACGCCCTGTGCCTTCCAGAACTTTATCGCTGCCCTGTGATCTATAAAGTTTGATTTCCAATTGGGTTCGCTTCAAAGCGCTGTCGAGATCGTATACGCAAGGTTTGTTGCTCAGATCCTCCATCACGGGCAGTTTGATGAGGTAAGGTCTGCGTGCGGCGTCAGATATTGAAAGTTCCAGTGACAGAGAGCCGACAGCGTCTATGAGATTCGGGATAGTATACTCTATCGGTGAACCTGTTGTGATCGAGTGCGGCGAACCAATGTCTACAATGATGGAGGTCGAATCGATTTTTGATGCGGCAGAAACATCGGCGCCGAACACATTCGAATCTTTTTCGTAGTGCATTCGCCGGAAATCTCTCACTGGCAATGTATCAGTGATAGATAAGTCTTTTTTACTCGCCGCTTGGACCATCCTCATCACCTCGTGGTGGCCGCGATACCCCGCGTGCTCAGCGATGGTCCTGCCAGAAAGGTCCATTGAATCCGGATTGGCACCGGTGTTGAGAAGAAACCGTACCAAAGAAGACTCCCCGTTCATGCTTGCATAGCAAAGCGGTGTTCGATTCGTGATGGGCTCTGGAGTATCAGGGTCTACACCGAGTTCAACGACTGAGCGAACCGTATCCTCATCGCCAATTGCAGCTGCATGTATCAGTCGCTCCTCAAGTGATGGACTGTGAACAGCTGACTTGATAACACTGACACCTGACTCGAGGTTATAGTTTACACCTAATTGTGACTCCAAGGCTGACGTAATACTTGAAAGACCCGATTCTATGGAGATGGCTGTCCGTACTGTAACGTTGTAACTGTGTCAGTGTAACTTACCTTCGCAAGCGTTGGGGCGGGAGACATACGTATAGTCGGATGGTTTCTCAACTTGTTTAGAACTTCCCTGAAGCCTGTACGTTGGGAGAAATTCGCAGCCAAGATCGCTTGTCGTTGAAGAAGCAGCGGACTCTTTATCGTGACCTTAACACAGTCGAGCTTGTCGAAAAGACGTAGAAAAGCAATTGTGTTCATTGCACCGTATCGATGCAGATTGGCAATCTTCGTCTTCAACTCGAGCTGTCCCTGGTCCTGAGTTACTGTAGGGTCCGAATCACAGACGAGCAGGTACTGCTGGACACCATGGATCACATCCATGTCGAGGTCCCTGTAGAGTCCGGTGACTAGCCGAAAATCATCTTGTAAGACGGCAACGAGGGCTGTCTCTAGGTCAACACGATTGTCTCTTGTACGCTTAGTCATCATAGCCTGCTGACTTTTGTTGTACTGATGATGAGTGTCACCATGAGCCTGGTTTGTCAATGCTTTGATAAGTGCCTTGGATCGGTCGTATTTCACATATGCGTGCAACCAGGCAGGGTCTTGCTGCTTGCGGAATTGATGGCTAAACTTCATCACTGCGTTGACTGGACGAGTGGTGAAGGGTGGTGAACGGAGTGATCAGAATGGTTAACTTGAACGGGCAAGCAAATGGGTATGTGTGGGAGCAAATATCACAGCAGGCGGCACGGATTACATATTTTGATTCCTCGGAAGCCACGCTAGTGTATCCTGCATGCATGGGGACTCTGATAACCTTTTAGTCTTGGAATTCACTGTTGGCAATCTCAGAAGCGCGAGTCATCCGCTCGGTGCAACGCTTCGCTTAAGATGGGAGATCATGACAGGCCTTACTGTAGTGGCTGTGTTCAGCGATGCATCTACTCGTCGAAGTTCTATACCACCTGGCGGCGAGCACTGGAGTGGTGACAGATCCAGGTCGGTCCGCTACGGTGGTGTATGAGGGGGTGACGTAGTCGACGTCCTGTTGACGGGCAGCTTGTCGAGCACTGTCATCGGACTCAAGGGCGCCGATCCCGCACCCCGCCAACCGCTACACATATCGCTGCTTGTGAGGGCCGTCGCGTTTGCACAAATGTACATCTCCACCCCCTCTACTCGTGACGTACGTGCAGTATCGAGTCGCAGAGCAGCGTTGATCTTGGAAGCCAGCGGGCGCTTGATGGCGCAAACACGCCGAGGTCAAGAGGTTGAAGGTTGTGATAGCAGTGCCAGGGCAATATGATCAAGTTGATCTCCTTCTGTATAAATTACCCAGATACGCCGAGGTTTCGTGACGAAGCAGTCAAGGCTGCTGGCGACTAAGCACAACTAGAGCAGACGCAGGACAAGCGGGTTTCTTTGCATCTTTCCTTCTTTACGTGTTCAATGTTCACGACTCACGTAACTTGCGATATTGAGGCCAACGTAATCACTCCAGGCGACAACCTTGCCGCCCGAACCGCTGTTGTACTGGTCAACTTATCGCCACGGCTTTTGATGCAGCTTGGGTGCCATATGAGGTCTATCTTATTGTGCCGCCTTCGTCGCTGTCTCTTTCTGAAATTCTTTACTGCACGGATCACGATGCCAGCATAAGGCTCTTGATGGTCTTGTAGTAACGCCACCGGAGATCTTTAGACGTCACGTCTGCAAGTTGACTTGATGCAGATAATCGCTCGAATACTGTACACGTTCTAGCAAATATATTGGTTCATTCGATTGCTCAAAATCGGTGTCAGCGACGCCAGGATTCAGACGCTTCGTCGAAGCTATACCCCTGCAAGCTTATAGGGGTGTGGTTCGCCTCCTGTAGGTGGCCGTATACGTTATCGCGCACCAAACGTCTTACGCAGTGGAAGCAGGGTGTTGTGGGTGTCGCGTCGTCGACGTGAATCGTGAGAGCAGGTCGCTGACCGACAAATCGCTCGCATTACTGGCCTTCCACTAGTGGCCGAGCACATCTGCAACGTAGTGTACATTTGGTTCGGATTGGAATATATATTAGCCATGGCGACCTCACACGTTGATTTCGGCGAACCCTCGCACTTCGTCCTTTTTCGAGCCGGTCATACTTCAAGACCAACCCTTCCACATCTCCCTCGTGCCACGTGAATCCTAGTCGCACATCATCGAACACGGAGCACTACCGACCGAACTCAAGACCCGTACCATGACGGACAATCTCACCGACTACAAAAAGCATCGCTTTTTCGATCAAGACTTTCACCACGGCGAGGAGCTCTGGGATTGCATGGCTAAGTTTCTCTGCATTTGGTCTGGCTCTCTTGCCTTGGAGAAGTTCCTCTCGGGCTGTTCTGACAAGAAGTCCGATTACGATTTATACTGCCCTGACAACGGTCACGCCATCTGCGGCATGCTCAGGACCTTGGTTCGTTGTGGGGTGACGATGACTTCCCCTTTAGATGAGATGCAGCGATTGACCTGCACCGGTGGGAAAGTCTCGCTCCCGCACTGGAGAGTCAAAAAGCTGGTTCAAGCTTTTGATGACTCCTGGAGCGAAAGATATGCTGAGACGCTGATGCACGTAATCATTCAAGACCTTCGTCAGGCTTCTGAAGCCATCGCTGCATTTGGACCAATGGTGGACAATGAGGTCGTTGGGGACAAAGAAAAGCGTTTACGCACATTGCGCTGGAGGCTCCAGGGTGACAAACAGCTCATCATCGAGATTCCGCGCTACACGAACGGAGAATACGACCATGTGATGGGTCTTCAGGTCCTCCGCGGAACGACTCACACTGGTAAGAGGGTCCAATTGATCTTCGCGCCCAAAATGACTGCCGTCGAGCACGTCTTGCGCTTTCATTCGACTGCCGTTCAGTGCTTGATCTGTCCCTACGCCGCAATCCACTTCTACTGGGATCTTGCTGAGCGGCGACGTGCGTGGGCCTGGGAGGAGAACACCGCTCTCTTGACCGGCCGAGTCAGGCTTGATCGCCACGATGTTGGTATTGCCAAGTACAAGTCAAGAGGCTTCACCTACGTGCCTCGACCGTACGGAGACGTGAAAGCTCGCGTTCTTTTCGGCGAGGGCACTCGCGTTGATATGCCCAAAAACTTCCCCAAGCAGTACACCTGCGCTGACGATGCGCGCCGCCGCAGTATTTCAGCCATCGGCTGGTACGAATTCCAGAAGCAGACTCGCCTCATCAGCGCACCAGACACTCGCAGCCTGGGTGAACGAGCGGAAGCATCGGAGTTGACTCTGAGCAAGGAAACACCTGAGTATGTTCGGGACGTGAAGTTGCTCTTCACCAAGTATGCTTTGCGCATGTCAGATGTCAGCTGGGGGGCGTGCACCGACATTATCGCCTTTTGAACTGGTTTCTATTCCAAGCGGGGCGAGGAGAGCAGAAATAGCTCACGATGACACAGCCGGATGCGAACCGCTTACATACACAAGTCAAAGTAAGCAGTCACGATGCAATTTGTCATCAGGACGCAAGAAGAGTGACCGAAGTGAAATGCTGCAGTAAATTACGTTACAGTGTGTCGTGTGACTCAAGTCGCCGACGAAGATACCAGGACCCAAGCTCTTGCAACGCATCATAGCCGCGACGAGAACGCCATTGTAAATGTGCTAAAGCACGACACATCGTCGGACTTAGGGACGCAAAGAATTTTCCGCGACTGGGGAGACAGAACACTGCGATGACATACAATGATTGAGATGGTTGGCAGATACAGTAATCCAAGTAAAGCTTCTTATAACTGCTCTTTTTGAGAAACATAGCTTGAGGTGTAAGACACTATGCGGATATTATCGAGTGATGAGCTCTACATCTCATCCGGATGATTGACAACGACAAAACGATGACAACGTGGAAGACTTTTTGTACAGTCTGCAATCAAATCCGACGGTGAATGTCGCCTGCGGGGATAGTAAGGGGGAGGGACGAGTTGTGCTGCCGAAAGATGAGTCACACAGAGTGACAAAGCTCGTCCAGAGGTATTCCACAGTACGTCAAAATCATCGCGGGCGACCTTTGATCGTGCCTGTCATCGCGGCTACCATTACCGTAGGTTCTAGTCTTGATAGCGACTACGCGCTGCTTCCACTGTCAGCGAAAACTATCTGCCGGTTTGCTTGCTTTGCAAGTTTATTGTGGGACTTGATGCTAAACATGCTGCTGTCTGCCGGTAACAACACCAGAAAAACTGCCGATTTGACATAAGGATCGTGTTGTGCTTACGCAATGAGCTCTGGTAAGCTTGCGACGCTCACTTCATCCCTCGTTATTCCAAGGACGACTCGCAAAGCGAGCCCTCTAGAGAGGGTCAAGGTGATTCATCCCGCGGGACGCCAGCGGGTCTCCACTTCTCGACGTGCAAGGGTGAGAATTTATCCAAAGAAAGCACGTTCCCCAAAAAAATGGGAGACCGTGTGTGAACAGCCCTTTGCAACTTCGCAACATCGCCGTGTAGAATATTCAAGCTGCGATCAACCCGCAGCATCAATACGATTTCGGGAAAGATGAAAAGATGAGTGTTGAACGAAAGCTTTCAAATAGCGCAAGACGGATGCCTGGTGTGTCCTGTATCAGCAGTAAAGGTTATTTGCTGTCGCGTGCAACCCTTTTCTAAGCGGAAAAACTGTAGGTGAGCTGATGCTATGCTCCAGTTCCAACTCCGTTGCCATGCGTTGTTAGACTAGATGCTAATGCTATCTAGCTGACTACAACCAGGATTATATATAGGTAGGTGGCTATCGTATGGTGTCGCGATCTTTGTGAACGTATTTCTGCTCTGCTTCCAAAGAATGTCCCTTCGCATCGCCCTGAATATTCTGCAAGCACTGACAATTGTTGCCCAAATCTATATGCTATACTGGTACAAGACGAGCAAAATTCACTACTGTGAAAAATGTGTTGAGTCTCACGATCCTGCCGACAACCACTGCATCAATAGCATGGAAAAGTTTGCCGATGATCATGTGTAATTTTGAAGGAGCAGTCAAGAGTGTCGTCGGGATACTGCACGTAGAAGCATTCGCGAAATGTGACAAAGGGCTGTAAAAGCCTCGAAAGACGACCTATAGATAATGAGACACCTGCTCGGTTGCGCTCAAGCACGCCCCGCGTCGAATGAATGATGGTTCGAGGCACGTGATCAGAAAGAAGACTTGACGTACATGAGTGCCGATACATCCAGTAGAGCAAGACGATTTTGTAGCCATTGAGAACCAGATACTGGATAGCATCCATGCTTCATTCAAGAGGAGATCAGAACCAGTTGAGAAGGCACAAAGTGACTTGACCTCAGTCCACTACTCACTGCCGTACATTACTGCATCCATGTGACATGATTCTTCTCGATCTTGGTGTTAAGTGGCTCACCACGTGTGGATTTGGTCTTTCGAGGCAAGACTTCACCGGCAGATGTCACTGCACACCAAAAGAACCACATTTACCGCGTCGAAGGGTTTCGGCCGCAGCGACGTGGCGCCGTACGTAGCACACTGCGAAGTCTAAGCCGTGCGCCCGAGCTTCGTCTCGCATCGCGGCCGCTTGAATCGTTGTCCGCAGTGATCTTGCTGGAGTCTAGAAACCTCAACATGATCTTGCGCTTGCATTCAAAAGACCTCGTCGCGAAGCCTCTATCTCCATCTTCTCATTTCGAATGCTATTCTACAACGTTTGTTTCTTCTCAGGAATATTCCTTCTCTTGTATGCGATCCTGGACCCTCATAGGGTTGAACAGAGCCCGCCGTGGGCTGATCGAAACCAAACAACGTAACGTGACTCATATATCCGCGTACGTTGAGACCTGACGCTTACTCTTGGTTCTAGCATGCCTCCCAGTCTGGAGGCACACTCTCTCAGCAGATCTGAGTTGCTCAAACAAGCGTCACAAGCGAGACCACAACGAGACCCCTCGAACAATGTGCAAGGAGAGAAAGATACTCTCGGTGGTATCGAGCTCTCATACTCGAATCAGATCGGCCGGAATCAGTGCCCTCCAGATGCGAGTCGAGGCACATCGCGCTCTTCTACGGGAGGAAAGAAAGAATAACTTAGTGGACGCAGAGTTGCAGACGCCAACAGACATGTGCCTACTCGTTGGAAGCTTTCGATAGGTCATCAGATAGACTTGTACTGTAGTTGCGCTATGTATGTCTACCTTGTACTGTACAAGGTGCTGTCCTACAGTATTATCACCACTGTCTGTCTCTTGGCCTAAGGATGTCGTGCTCACAGTGACACTTCCAGACGATGGCCCTATGCCAACCAATGGCACTTGCGCGACTTACTCATACCCTCGATGGAAGGCTGGTATGTGGACAACGCTATCTTCAAGCTGATACACATGGGTCTGTGCTCTCGACGCTCGATACGTGGGGCGACGAGTCGTCAGTCGGAGTTGCAGTGGAGGGATTTTCCTTGGCAGCTGCGTCACATCTGGGATTTTCGTGTGAGTGAGCGTGTCGTGTGTCGCGTTCAATCTGTCTGACCGACTTTGATTTCCAGACGTGAACCTAGATAGAGTAAGTTTTCTGCTAGGTAAGAGGTCTCTGATCTTACACTTGGCATACGCACCGTCGGTTCTGACGAGCCATCGTATTCTTTCGCATCTGCATGTGCCAGCATAACTTTGGCGTAGATTGGGTCTGCAAAATTGACATGAGCATATCGAAGACGTTTGACGACCTGGCCAGCGTCCTCTTTGCTATTGTCGCGGACGATCACAGGTTTTCCCATCCAAATGTTGCGGACAATGCGGTCGGAGCATCTTGGTGCACCATCTCCACACACAGTGCGTCTGCACCAATCTAGGACATTCCCCTCATTCGCGAACGCAGGAAGGTTTCTGATGTGAACACTCGCGTTTCTGGATGTCGGCGGCCAAGTCCTTTTAGTTTGGTATCTTTTGCCTACACCCCCACCCCATCTTGAATATGGACGATAGGATCGCATTTTCGCTAGAATGACAGTCTCCTGGTTATTCGATGCATTCGACTATCGAGACCAAACAGTGACTGGAAAAACGTCTCTTATACCAGTCGGCGAGGTCGAGTTTGTCAGCACTGCCACGAGAAAGGACGCTGACGGATCACAAACGGGAATGATGTGCCTCACGATCATCAGCTCATCTCGCAGACCACAAATGATTGAAGCTTGTGACTCGATCGAGCGTTGGTAACCTCTCATCCATGCTCAAGTACTTTCAGTGATCAGTCGTCTCATTACGATCCTGTATGTTGACTTTCATACAAGTTCCCACGTCAGCAGGCCCCGTCACGACAAGAGTCACGTACTCGCACGAAGCAGCTACTGACCCCTGTGGCGTTAATAGGAGGATCTCCACGCTCCAAATCTTCTTCAGCACACGGATGTCTCAAATGCTTGGTGGCAGTTGCAAGCCCCCAAGGAATCATCTCGACCACATGTGGCATGTTGTTTCGAGTGACTTTTCCGAGCTCAGTCGGTTGATCGAACGCAAGCAGGATGTCTCAGACGTAAGCACGCAAACTCAATGGACTTGGACTCTTAGGGTCGTGGAAACCGCGTTTCGGAACTGGTCTGGAAGACAACATGCCGCGGCTATCGATAGCAATGAAATGGGAATCTGTTTAGAAGGTCTCCGAAACACTCTGGTCGAATTTCGAGATTTGAGCGATTCTACGAATACTATTGCATATCGCGCTGCAATGGAGGCTATCGTCGGTGCAGCGTTGGCATTACATGCCGCTTTGAAAGACGTCCGACGAATTCCGTTTGGCCTTGGTGAAAGTATGGTCGCACCTCCGGTGCCCCTTCGTCTACAACAGCAAAGTGGCATAGAAAGGCCTGTAAGACTGCTGCTTAACGGATCCTCTTTCTCAACCAACTTCTGATTCCATCAGCAGTGTAGGCAGGATAGCACCCGAGCTGGGACACACGTTAGTGCGCTCCTGCCATATTTCGGAAGCATAACGGTCATGCTCTGCGCCAAGATCATCGTTCTTCGCGTGCTTGCCACAACTTTGCACTACATACTGACTTTTCCCTTGCCTCCTAGGTCGAGGTTCGTTGTAAACCGACCACGCAGACAAACGCTTCAATGACTCATGTTGAGCATTGCCATCACTCAACCCGAGGAAGACCATACGAGGCCTTCGCATGCAGGAATTCGAGACGGTCACGATTACATACCATACTTAGATTACCGCTGTGAGCTTGTATTTTGCGCTTGATGACAAAGCTTACTGGGTGTGGCTTATGGTGACAGAAATTGCTACACTCGTTGTGAGTGACATGGAGATTCAGGTTCAAAATTTTTGCGCTGATAAGACGGACGCAAGTAACGTTCGATGACAAACAGCTACAGCACTGGCATGGCCAGTTATGAGAAGCTGGTGATGAGAGGCGCGCACGATGCACAACCCAGGATTGAAGGCGATAGAACGCGATTTGCATAGGGAGGCCATGAACAACGCGTTCGGGAATGGTAAGCAATGATAGAAACGCTTATTGATGACAACACTAACTAGTCATGGCTTAGTACGTATCCCAGTGTCCCAGCCTGCACCTCACAGCAGATTTGGGCACGCCTGCGTATAAATGCTGGTCAAGCATCCTACCGGGCAAATCGGGACGAATTGCTGAAGTCTGGCCACTTGTCCCAGTAGCTGTGCAAGGCAGAGCCACGACCGCAGATACGTGGACGTAGCCGGACAGAAGTTGTACACTGTCGCCCCCGCCTCGTTTTTGGGTCGCTTTCATCCATTTTTGATTCATAACCGCACAGCGAATATGTCGAAGGAAGAGCGCCTGAGTTAACATTTGACACTTTCAGCGGCAGATATGTTTCGCTTACGGAGGAAGGGAGAGGGTGAGAGGGGAGTTGCATACGGGAAGAGGCTCGATGACTGGGCGAATGAAATTTGGCGCAACAGCAAAGTTCGAACGAACAGGATGGACTCGCAGGAGATTGGAAAGTGCGGTTTCGCACTCGGGATGTGGTTTCATCGGTACGCCATGATCCCATCACTGAAGTGGGACGAGTGGTGGGAGGATAGCGCTCTCATCGTCCATGCGGGAGACATGGTGGAGCTATGCGAAAGCGGCACCAGTGTCTCGCTTAAGTTATCCACGCTGGCATTAGTTCTCGTGAAAGGAGTGGCGACGCCGCTTGAAGCTTCGGGCGGCCGTCTGCGCACGGTCGTACAGCGTCTCGGTGACCGTGCGCGCTCCCGTACGGTCTGCTCCAGCGACGACCGACAAGCCCAGTCACGTGAATCAGCACGTGAATCATCAGATGCCAATGTAATCTGATCGATGATTCATGTAGGTACATGTCATGCACTCGACGACGAGCAAGCGCATCGTCGTAGCGACATTTGCAACACGGTTACGCATCCAGCAAGCAGTGCTTACACTGCTCACTAGATCACGGTAATCCGACGTTCGTCAAGCACGGCTTACAGACCATCGTGAACCACATTCAGTTCTATCGTAACCGTATCCCATTCATAGTCCGGCTTGTCATCTCAAACCACTTTTGGTCCTGCTTGTCATCCTGAGCCACGTTCAAACCCACTGGTAGTTAAAGCTTATCTTCAGTTCTGCTTGTCATCGCAAGCTGTTCTTGGCGCTGTTTGTCATCAATGCCTATCTTTAGTCGTGCTTGTCATAGTGAGCTATTTTTGTCGTGCTTACGATAACTATCGCACGAGAGGGTGACCTCTCGCGGGTATAAAATTTGTGGGTTGATTGGTTGTTCTTCTTGTTCTGGCGCGCGGTCTGGTAGACCGGGCCTTTGTATCTAGTGTCTTGGCAAGCTAATCCTACGATCTGCGACTTGGACTCCCAAAGTGCCTCGGCCTGCGACAATAACTATAACTGTGATCGTCGTTTGGTCCTTCCTGTAGTCGTGAGCCGTATTCGGTCCTGTTTGTCATTCCAAGTCCTGCTTGCGTTGTACTCATGGCCTATCTTTAGTTTTGCTTCTAATCAAACATGTGCTTAGTCTTGTTTGTCAACGTGAGCTACCTTTAGTGTTCGAGGCCACCAAAGCCTGTTTTTTGTCCTGCTTGTCATCGTGAGCTATCTTCAGATCTGCTTGCGATCAAAGGCTGTCTTCGGTTCTGGTAGTCATCAAAGCCTTTCCTTAGTCCTGCTTATCAACATTGTAAGCTATCTCTGTCCCGTATTTGTCCTCATGAGTAGTCTTTGATCCTGCTTATCATCATAGTCTTGTTTCATTCTGCTCGTCACCGGAAGCTGTCTTTAGGTGAGGTGACAGTCACGAGCTACAGGTCCATGAGTCCTGCCGCTGCTCACATAACATCGTGAAATGTCTGACTTGTTCTTCTGGCTGTCACCACAACCTTTCGTGAGTCCTGCTTATCATCGCAATCCATCATCCTCATCAGCTTTGACGTCCGTCAAAGCTTGTCTGGTCTTCTGCTTGTCATCACACGGTACCCATCTTTAGTTCTGATTACTTTTGATTGTTATCAAAACATATTTGCAAAGTGGATCCTGCCACACCAAAATTCCGCTTGCTGGGAAAAGCTTGATCACGTCAGCACGTGTCGTAGCCTCATTTGTGCCGTCCTCACACCCATTGTCCCCGTTCGTAGTCTTGCATCGTAGAGGATATCAGGGCCGAGCTGTCAGTGGCATTTTGTGCAATCGAACGCACCCGAGCGTGCAGCGCCGCTGCATGAAGCTGGTGAAGCCGCCAGCACATGTTTCAATACTTCGTCTTCTAGCTCGTCTACAGGTCACAGATGCAGGTTATCGATTACGATACTCGCTGATTGGACGCGTTCGGTCGTATATCCCTTGGCTAAACAAGCTCCCTTGCATTGTTAACAGAGGGTACCGGGTTGGGGTGGTCTCAAGCCCGACCGTCTCTACAAAGCTTCCTCAACCACACAAAATAAGACTCTCTGGGGATATTACTAGGAGGTTGAACGTTGTGTCATATAGCACTGTCCCTGAAGGGAGTCCCCTGTTCAGTTCTCTATCTTTCATGAAAACATCTTCCCGCACAAGCTACCCTGAAGTTCACGACACTTCGATCCCCTTTACGTACAGCATGAAAAGGTCCCGTTTCTCCTCTGGGACAATCGGCTTCCATGTTGGCGCCTCTCTGGAGGAGCGTCATGAATGCGGGTATCCTCAAGTCCCATGGAATCGTTGTTGTCGAACAACAACTTGTTCAACCCATCTATATTACCTTGTTGGCCGCTATTTGTGACGAGGTCCTGAGGCTTTCGCGTGTGTACACACAGCCCAGACGAGTTCACATTTGGGATCTGCCATAGTTTAAATGTAGCAATGATTACACGAGATGCCGAGAGTGAGACCTCGCCACATGTCTAATCACGCAGTCAAAACTTTATAAATTGCAATGACACAGCAAAAAGGGTCTTCGATCGAGGTTTCAGGCATAGCTTCGTCAACTCATGGTTCTGGCACTATGGAACGCCAATGAGAGTCTTGTAATAATCTATCTATCCTCCATCATCACACACGAACCAAGGTAGACTTCTGCACCGTCACTGTCCTTCGTCTTCACAAAGTATGAGTCCATACAGGCACAGTACTGCACTGTATCATGGATCCGACCTCCAACAAGACTCTGTAAACTCAGCCGCATAGTCCACCAAACGTACGACTCGATTTATCATGACCATGGCAGAGATCAGAGATATCTCTGGATCCATCCCGTGGCCCATCTGGTCGCGGATGCTGGAACAGCCCGGGTTCCGCCATAAACCACACCCTCACATGGCACCCACGCACCTCATCGCGCATCTGGTGTAGCATCAAGTCCTTTGGATCGAACATCCCATGAATAGCTAGCTCGTAGAGCAGTGTCGACACTCATCCCATTGACACATGGTCCACAGCGTCCGGGGATCCATTAGGTTGAGCATGTGATATGTGAATAGGCATAATCGAAAGCTTCGACATACCCTACCATCTGAACGACGGCGGCACAGACTACTAAGATGTGCATGAGGGAGTGGGAGCCACACATGTCAAATCTTCCGGGCCATCGACTTTCGGGGAACCTCGTCTATCGTGGCGCGTGCATCAGAACAGGTGCTACTCTCGCACGATAACAAGTTTTACTCAGAATCTGGGACTTACCGCATATAGCACGGTTCCAGGTAAAAGGCAACCTATCTTTGCCACCAAAGTGTGGGTAAAGGCTTTTTTGTTCATTGAGTCTAGCCCAAACATATAGAGCCCGTGGATCAAAGGCGCCACGACGGACGTGCCAGTCGCCACGAACGCTAGCGTCCGCAGAGTTCGATACTCATGGCTCTGAAGGTTGAGACCGACATTCGTGATGATGGTAAATGCCCCGAAAAGCCCAATCTGTTGACGCACGAAAACGATGTCAGCTTTGATGGCTGACTGGTCTTGAAGTAAGAAGAGCACAGGCAGTAAAGATTGACTAACCATGAACCAAACCAGATTGCGCGGTGTAGTCTCACACCAAAAAATAAGATAGATACCCAAGACGATGTCACCGACTATGAAGATCCCTATTCCAAGCATATCCAGTCGATGGCAAAATTGATTCATGGCGCAGGAGTGGTTCATCAGCGTGTGATAAAGAGCCGAGAATGTATAGCAGACGGTTGCTGGAAGCATGAACATCGACAAAGCTACAAGATCAGCGTTCGTCACCTCGGGATGACTGGCAGTAAGGTGTTGCGAGATGTGCAATTCGCCGAAGAGAAAGATGATGGCCGGGACGAGATGGGAGTAGATGTTGATGGTCTCGTTATGAAGGTAACACCAAGAACGGAATGACGCGCCAACCGAGTTTGATATGTGCCGATAATGATGAAGGATCCATTGGTTGTTATCCCTTCGGTACCATTCTGGCAATTCATCATAAGAGAGCAGAGTGCCACGTTGAGTCTCGTCCGATTTGCATGACTCCGCTGCCATTTCTCGACGTTTGCACGAATTTCGCTCTTTGAGCAGCATTCTCGGACGGATAGGAGACGCCATTCGCGAAGCGCGTCAAGTGGCACTGTTTTTCAAGAGGTCTCAACACAGGGCTGTGGTAAAGTTGGAAAACGATGCTTCTTCCAATCTTTAAGAAACCCCTCCGAAATGTTGCTCTTGGATCTCTAGTAGCGCGTCGTTCTGTGATCGCATGACATGGCTGATGTAAAAGTTAGTCAGAGAGAAGAGTGCTTAATCATTAATCACATCGGATTGCGACCTCGGCATCCGACCTGTGAGTCACGAGTCGCTACAAGCATATACGAGCGTGCCAAAGATGCGACATACATACGGTATTGGTTTCGCAGCAACTTATGTGGTGGTCGACGGCTTTAGCCCTTCAGAGTAAGCGATACTTGTTAAGCGATCCTTGTTGGCTGTTTGAAGACATCGAGCTGTCGCAGTACGATGACTATAGAACGGTCCGCGAATATTCAAAGATCACGTCGGGCTACTTCTGCTCGAAGTATTGCAAGAAGAGGGTATAAAAGCTCGATCGCAACCTTCTACCTGTGACCGTCCAGCTTAATGATAACTGATGAGATTCTGGGCTCGAAAGGCAAGCATGAAAGCGAGAAAGTCGCGTAGCGTCGAGCAGCGGCTAGACGACATAGAGCTGCTCTTGGTGAAGATGTCTGCTCGACTGAGTGGGCCCCGGCGGGAACGACATCTTTCGGCCAGAATTATTCGCCTGCAGAAGGTACTGAGCACCGCCAAGACGATCGTGCCACCTTTCGCGAGACAAAGGCTTGAAACTGCAGCGAGACGAGGTCTTCGAGTTTCTGCATCGACAGAGGGTAAAGTCTCTAACGACATTCTCATCGCTGGAGCTGACGATTTTATCGTAGGTAAACAGATGTTGAAGAAGCTCGTTATGCTCTGGATGGATCGGCGTAATCTGGCAAAAGGCACAAGGGCGGCGGTGTGGGGAGATCTTCTAGGTTTCACGAATAGCATGTCATCGAGTGACTCAGTATAGGGGCTTACACAAGCTGCAGCCTGGTTGGTCGAATCTTCATTACCTTACAGTATCCGCTGACGAAGATCTTTGTCTCGACGTATGCTCGGACGACCGTTCATGAGATCATCCGGCTCCCTGTTCTCACCCTATGCAGTGACTTCTCTGTAGAGAATTACAAGGATCCAATCTCGATAAGACACCCATCGTTGAGCGGTATGTAGTTGTGGTCTAAGATCAACATATTTCATCACGAGACGTGAAAACAAACGTTACCAACTGATGAAGCGTGATCACGTACAGCTCGGGAGCATATGCAGCATCAAGAACTGTATGACTTGAGAAGAACAGAAAGCGACGACAGCTAGATAGTAAAGCATGGCGTGGACCGCAGTCGAGACACCTTGTAACTTGAGTCACATTGCCATTTGCTACAACTGCCAGAATCGAATATGGCGCGTGATCGGCCAAGATGACATACGACACCGTGCACAGAGGTGTCATGCATTCGCGGTATCCTTGAGCTCATATTTGTAGAGAGCTAGCATAAGCAATCAAGTCAGCGAACATCTCGCCGCGTGCTTGCCTGTCCGCAATCAAGCTCACAATATATCCGCCCGGAGACCGATGAGGTGACATCGTTGCAGCAGGCTGTACAATCAGTCCCATTCTGAAGAGATCGTCCGCGACCCATGGTAACGACACCCAGAATGACCAGAAAACCCAAGCATAGCCAATGAGGCATCGTCCTCGTTGACCTGCCCTCGTCCGCAACACGCCGCTTGCGAGATGTTGTATGAAATCCTCAATGCAGATAGCTGCTGCTTGCCAGGTGAAGAACATGATTGTGCCAACGACTCTATCGTACATCGATGCATGTGACCCATTCGGAAACATGAGTATGCCGTGTGCATGGCAGAGTCCAGAGATGCCGAACGCCATCCAGACCTGCAGGTACGAGGAAAGCATCGACCCACGCTTGATCTGCAGAGTCTCGATGATAGCAGTCGAGCATGAAGCGAAAGACTATTTCATCCAGTATCAGCTGTGTTCGAGTAATTCTACTTTTGAGATACTTACGCTGCGTATCAATTGGTGCCACGATTTGCCCCAAAAACGACGAATGCTGAAGCTATCGCGCAGATCTCCAAAGATCGGGGGCCAATCCTGCTTTGCATCAGTTCCGCTGGTTCAGTGCTAGAAGTGAGCGTCGACGGATCGCAATGCTTACTTGAGGGTTGCTCCAGTGGCAAGCCACAGCCATTGTTGAAAGTGCAACATAGTTCAGTTGTATCGTCACATAGGCGGATGTGCCGAAGATGACATTGTTGGCGCAATCATGGATCCATTCGGAATGTCTTATCGTGAGATTTCTGGACAAGGCATCAGGTGTCACGGTGGGGTATAATTTCAGCATGGCATGTTGAAATATGTCGGTGACAAAAAGCAGGGCAGCGGTCTGAGCGCACCTTCCGAGCACAAATTGGAGGCGACGAGATTCCACGTGGGGTACGACTCCGTCAATCTGCCAATTCCATCCGACGCCACGCAAGTTATGGACGAGGGACGCCGACCAGGCTATCTTCTGCGGGTCAGACGATTCCAAATCTTCGGCCTCTCTGAAACCATGTGAATGTCTCCAGTATTTCGATTCAGGCGATACCGTGGTTGGGAGGAATTTCGTGAAGGTAGCCAGCCATATTACCCAAGCGAAGCCCCACACTCGACCACAGTACGATTCGTCAGCCAGGGGTGCTGCATAGACGGATATAATGGCTATTGCGCAAAGAACACACAGTACTGCTCTGTTCCTTTGGTGGTGGTGAGGCACAGAAAAAAGGGCGAGCAGCGAGACCTCAAACGCCACAATCGAAGAGATCGGATGATTGAACAGCAGGTGTGTGACGGCGTCCATTGCACTATTCTGACCGGCTCGTACACTCTGTCAGATGATATTAGTATCCCGACAACGCTTGCACGATTAGCGCCAGCCGAGGCAGCGAAAGTAAGCACATGGGCCGGACTGCTACCTGTGTTCAGACGAACTCGCTAGGATGACCATCTCAACTAGTCACGAGATAACACTATCAAGATGCAAAAGACGACGAAGATGAAAGATGATCATCTCGTTGACAGCTCGGATGTTGGTTTGTAGCGTGTGGTGCGAAGTACCTCACGCTGATGACGACACGTGTCTATTTTGCTTTCAATGACACATCTATCTGATCTTCCCGCTTTTATCGCAATGTTCCACGGTAGGACTGAGAATGCAATGATGTGCGATGCTTAGCTTTCTCGTCATAGAAACAGATGGAAATAAATGATTACTGTACAATGCTGTGCCAGCTCTAGCATACGTATGGCACGACGCCAAAGACGACCTCAATCGCGACAAAGCGAGGACAAGATCATGACATTCGGCCAAAGAGCTACTGTACTGCTGTCGAGCTCTCTTCCTGCATTATTCACTTGTGTGCTCTTTTCCTTTGCAATCTCATCCCGCTGGATGTGTAGTGCTCCCTTCATCATATGTGCTGGCGGGTTGCTGCATGGACTTACTGGGTCTCGTACCCACACCCCAACATCACGCTCGCACCATATATGCTGGAGTTAAGGAGGACCAAGAAAAAATTTTCCAGTACGTCACTAGTAAACGGTGCGCAGAGTCACGGGTCGACTGTCATTCAAATTCTTAGACGAGCGAGCCTGATTACGACTGGCGATGAGTAGTGGTGGCGATATGAGCTAGAAGCGCGATGACTCAACGGAAGTTCATCATGCTCTATCCTCATTCAAGAGACATCGTGCTGTGCAAGAAATGCCCCAATTGCTGACTCAGTCTAGGCGTCAGGGGACGCTTGAGTGAGCCTGAACAGCAGGCTGTCTTGAACATGACTTCCACTTTGAGGACAACGTCTAGTGCTGCTTACCATGGCTTGCCATGGCCCGTATGCATTGCTCGAATCGATTGTGGAGGACCGAAATAGTTCTGGTCACTTCGAGATGACTCAAAAACTGCTAGGGAACGCTCAAAACATCCCATTATAGACAGTTCTTGGCGACTGTGTTGCACGTAATGATTTTTTTGACGATTGGCACTTCTCGAGGACTTGTATGACTCGAAAGCTCCCAATGCGAAGTGGTGTCATCTCCGGAATTACTGGACGGCTGAAAATCTTGCTCGCTGCTTGCAGGGTCCCCGTGAGCTTGGTTCAATCTGACTAGTGCCGCCACTGTACTGTGACCGTGGTCCGGCGTGGAAGACCGCGCCAACCATAACGCGGCGACAGATGATGCTGAACATAGTCTGGTTAGAAATGCTTGTTGATGCTAAACATATTTCGCGGCATTAGGGCTAGATGTGGTGCTGACAATAGATCATATTGGAGCAGTGGATGACGTTGAACATATTTTGGGTGTTAACTCTAAAGTAGAATATGCTAATTTTAGCTTTCGAGGGCATATGATGTTAATCGTGGCTTCGGATGACACAGGTTGGTCCCGCACTGGCATCGCGCTGTATCACATACGGTCGAGATGCTGGGTGATGCCAATTGTGGACGGTCTGCCGATGCTCACCACGGCTTGACGTGACAGACGATGTGAGTCGCAGCCCCAGTTCCAAGACAATGCCAAGAACACTTCTCAACCATCGTCTGCGCTGACCGCAGTTTGCGATGACTGATCATACTGACCGTAGTTCTCGATTGTCGGCCCGCATTGCATGTAGCATCGCTTTTGCTTCACGATATTACGTCGCAAAGAGGTCCTTCATTC
Source organism: Cladosporium sp. D2B6 (assembly GCA_023627725.1). Classification (NCBI taxonomy): domain Eukaryota; kingdom Fungi; phylum Ascomycota; class Dothideomycetes; order Cladosporiales; family Cladosporiaceae; genus Cladosporium; species Cladosporium sp. D2B6. The sequence continues at coordinate 1,218 of JAMAHV010000032.1, read as the reverse complement.
TATGTTTTCCCAACGCGGCCGCTGTGATTCAAAGCTACCTTTGGCAAAAGCTTTGAGTATCAGCCGTCTTCGACGTCCTTTCCATTCATGCCATATTTACTGCTGTCTCAAACACAAATCGCAATTGATCTGGCTTACTGTGTGTTCACGAATTGTGTCAAAGCAACTTGTCATCGCACACCACGTACGATATCGCTTCCCTCACGCGCTGTGCTTTGTCATCGAACACCAAATGGAAGTAGTCCGCCGTGATCGACTTGCAATGAGTCATCTCGAGTGGTTTCTCATCGAATTACATGCTGAGTTATGGTGATTTCGACTCGTCACCACGAGCATGAAGCTTTATGAGCCAGCGCGAGCTGTGCCACAGCGTTTCCGATCAGTTGGGCTCCAGCAGAGACTGACTATTCAGGTCCGTTCCGCTTCTCGCACTGAGTGGCACGGCCATCAGGGTGACGGTTTTCAACAGATTGATCATCCAATCCGTGTTTGAGTTTGCAATGCCCGTCGTTACAAATCATGAGTAAATTACCCTCGTCATCAGGCATTCTCGTCTCCATTTCCCCGGCAGGGTGTGTAAAACCCACCATAATTTCAGTGTGGTTTTTGGGTTCGGCTGACGTCCGTGCACGGTCCTACATGTTCTGGGTGACCGGGCGCACTGGGTACAGAGTCGCACGATCTAATTTGAGTTACTCTGGCGACAAGTCACGAGCTCAATTATATGAGGTAGTGGGCGGATCTGGACGTTAATGGAACATACCACCATTCGACCACCGTCCGAATGACCGATAATGCGTGTAGATAAACATTACTTCCTGAGTGGATAGCTGGCGCATAGTCGTCGCGACATGTGCAACATGATCACGTAACCTGCAACCAGCGTCCGCAGCGCTCACTGGATTCCGGCGATCTGACGTACCTATGATGACTTCGGCTTACAGACTCTCGCGGAGTACGTTTAACCCTGCTTGTAATCGCATGCTATCTTTGGTCCAGCTTGTCAACTCAAGCAACCTGTGGTCCTGCTTATCGTCCTAAGTCATCTTCAATCAGTGTTTGCACAGTAATCAAGATCTATCATTAGTCCTGTTTGTCATCGTTACCTATCTTTAGTCCTGTTTGTCATCGATGCCTATCTTTAGTCCTGTTTGTCATCGATACCTATCATTAGTTCTGCTCGTCATCGTTACCTATCATTAGTCCTGTTTGTCATCG